>CM031241.1:369052602-369319110 GCA_018340775.1 Taxus wallichiana var. yunnanensis
GATTGCACCTCGTCGATGTTCTAATAGCTCATTTTTTCTTAATGACCATATAATAATTGTTATGCTCAACAACTTTTCTACCCAACGTATACAAACTATATCACCCCATAATCTTGTATTTGTACTAGCTAATAATCTTATTCTATGAAACTATGTGTCAATGCCATCTACCTTGTGCATTTAGTATAGAAATCTATTAGCTAGTTCATATTGGAATGAATGAAATGCATATTGATTTCCATATTGTAATGAAACAAGGAAGTAGTCTATGAATCCATTACATAATTGAATAGGCATTGTTGGGTTTAGATTTGCACTTGGAATGAAACCATAGTCACGGGACAAGCAAGTCCCTCCTCTTTAATGGGAGAGGTTCCCTTAATGAAAGAAGGGGAAAAACCTATGTACAAATACATAGTCTTTCATTCAATGGTGGTTTCTCGACATCTTGAAATGTGCTTTATGCCCAAGAAAGTTATCAATACATGAGGATAGAGGATTTGAAGAGAGGAGGGAGGGGGGAGAAGAAGACAATACTTTTAGGGAGATGGAGAAAACCCTTATATGTATTGAGAAAATGAGATATAGAGTAGAACCATTCACATTTATGAAGGGCACAATCCATGCAGACCGAAGTTCTTGAGATTGTATAAACTAGAACACAAAGTTTCTAAGCATGCAAGGATTAAAAGATTCACATATCGAGTAAGAAGGAAAAAAAAGAGGAGAAAAGGGAAAACCTTTGTATTGATTTCTTCCCAATTAGAAATTACAGTTCCATAATATCAAAATTCCAACCCATCTGATGGCTTTGAAAGCTCATGATATAGCTTGCGAGAGAGCGGTTACAACTTCCTCAAGCAAGAAAGAAAGCGATTCTGACTTCCTCGGGCAAACAAAAGCGATTTACAAATTATTCCAACCATTCACGCCCTTCGAATTCTTGATTCACAAAGAAGCGTTAATGGTGGGAAAACTAGGTTCAAATATACGGCCGTTACATTACATTAAAATATGGGCCATTTTCTTTTGCAACTTTAAATCTAGGCCACCCACGTGGAAGGAATTGATTGGAGTGGGCCTATGGGTGCCTTTTGCATTTGTTGCCTTTAAAGTTGCACTAGACTGACACGTGGAGAGCTTCACCTATTCCTTTATACTTAGCCAAGTCGGGCCTATTTCCTTCTTGACTCATGTTGACCCCTAGACATGTGGAGGGATGGCGCTCATTCAAGTTTCCATTTTGGAAATGCATCTAAAAGCGTGTGCGAGTTGACGCGTGTCTCCTTTCTTGGTCTTGGACTTTTCAATGGCCAACTTTGTCTCTCCATTGACTTTGACCACGTGGTTGCGAGTTGGTGTGCTACTTGGAGATTTACCCTTTGGTTTCATTTCCAAAATGTGTCGTTGACACATGTGGAGACTTCCGAACCCGCCCATACTTAGTCAATTTTAACGATCAGCTCTGTCCCCTTTTGGACCTAGGACACGTGGAGGACTAGCGCAAGTTTGAGAACTACCTCCATCTTTGACTCTTGAAGTTGCGCTGATGAGGCATGTGGAGCCGTCCGTTGAGCCTTCCATACTTAGCCAATTTTAGCTTGTTTTGCCTTCATTTTGTACCTAGGACACGTGGAAATCCTGTGCTTAATTGAAGACTATGCCTTGGACCCTGCCCCTGGAGTTGTGTCATTTGGATGCATGGAGGCTTTTCTGATGTTTGAAACATGACCAAACCGCATCCAATCAGAGATGCCCATGTACTACCCATGGATGCTAGGGAAAAATTTAATGGGGAAGATACGCTGTCATTCCCGACTATGGGAAGAAAATAAAAAGAAGGAAGAAACTTCACCATTACGCTGACTTTTAAATTGTTCTCCATGAATGGGAAAACTACAAACAATTCCAGGCTCAACATGATCCAATACTCTAAGGAATAGACTCAAAATTTTCAAAACTTGACTCCAAAAGAGGGGAATTTTGAGGGCAACAACAATTGGCTCTTTCTGGGGATGACTTGGCTTGGAACAAAGACACAAGGCAAGATCAAGAACTACAGATAACTCTGGGAAAGAGGACCTAGTGCCTTATCCATTGGGAAATAGAGTCAAAAGCAAAACCAATACAAGGCAACACACACATAAGATGGGAAAAATAAACAAAACAAACCAAACCAAAAGGGAAGAACATAAATGAAACGCAAAGGAACGACCCAAAACCAAAACATTATATAGAATATACAAAAGGACCACCTAGTCACCTAGGACTGAACAAATTCGAGATAATTACCCACTATAAGGAAGTGGGAGAGGAGAACCATCCATGTAATCTAGATAAAAAGAGTTCTCTCCAACAAAATGTTTGATTCTAAAAGGACCAAGCCAAAGAGAATCAAACTTACCATGGCTTCCTCGTGGCTCATGTCTTTTGTCCAAAAAGTAGCACAACATCTCCCACTTGGAAAACTTTGGGTTTGGATTTCTTGTCAAATAGAGCCTTCACTTTCAACTGATGATTTGTTATCCTGTCAACCACTTGTAATCTATCCTCATCAAGCTTCTAAAGGTACAAAATTCTCTTGTCAAAGAGCTACTAAAACTTGAATCTTGATGGCTTTTATCGGATGCAAGGCTAGCAATTCCACCGTAAATGGAAGTTGAGCTTCCACACCATACACCACTTGGAAAGGAGACATTCAATTCTCTCTTAGGTGTAATTCTATCAGCCCAAAGTGCATCATATAGCTTCTTATGCCAATTCCTCGAGAATCATTTACTGAAGCTTTCTAACTATGTTCACCAAATTCTTGTTCATTGATTCTACATGTCCATTCCTTGGGGGTAGTAATCGAAGAATGAGAAAGGGATATCCCATACCCATAACAGTAATTCCATCATCTCAGAGAAGAAAATTTGAAATCATTGAAAGTCACAATTTTGTTTGGGGTCCCAAACCTGATCAATATGTTCTCCTTAATGAAGTTGCAAACTACTTTGGAATTAGTGCTCTTAACTGGGATGGCTTCCACCCACTTTGTGAATTAATCTATGGTAATCAACACATGGGTATGTCCCACACTGGAAGGTGGGTTAAGAGTTCAATGAAATCCAATCCCCACTATTGAAATGGCTCTTCAATCACTACTGGCTTTAGTGGCAAAGCAACCAACTTAGGTCTTCCAACAAATGTTTGGCATGCTTCACATTTACCAACCCATTTTGATGCATCTCTGAACAAAGTGGGCCAATAATAACTAGCACAAAGTATTTTATGAGCTGTTACAATAAAGGAGAAATGACCTCCACAATCCTGGTCATGAAAAGTAGAGAACAACTTCTTTTGTTGCTCCTTGTCTACACACTTCAAAAACCTTCCATCTATGCCTCATTTGAACAAAGCATTCTCCCATAGCACATATTATGTAGACCTCAGTTTGATGGCTCTCTTCTCTTTAGCACTCAAGTGAGATGGACACTCTCCATAGGTCAAAAAGTGAGCAATGTCAGCATACCATACATCTGTCGAGCTGAGGAACAGAACAACAGGGACATCAACTTCATCTTTGGACAACTCCTTGGTAGCTCCCTCAGCAATGAGTTCACACAAGCCCTTACCCCAAACCAGCTTTGTTGGCCTGATGTCAAGATCATACTCTTGCACCTTTTCTACCCAATTACCTCTCTTGGTTCCAAATTCTTGTTGAGTAAGAATGGATTTGATTGTTGTATCAGGCACCAGCACCACAAAATGAGAATTAAGAATGTAAAACCTAAATTGCTTGACAACTTTGACAACTACAAAAGCATGTTTCTCCATCATGGTGTACTTCAGCTCATGAGTTTTCAAGACATAACTCATGAATGCAATTAGGAGCTCATGATCTTAGCATTCTTCTAGGCTAACACAATAGCTAGGGTATTTTCAGTGGCATAACAATAGATAATGAAATATTTGCTAAAGTCAGGGCATGCCAAGATTGGAGTCTTTGCAATAGCCTATTTAATGTCCTCAAATTATTTCTTCCCTTCAGAGGACCAACCAAAAGTTTTCTTCCCTTTCATCATGTGAGCAATGCTCATAGTAAGTTCTGCAAAATCGGGGATGAATCTTCTTAGGAAATTGATCTTACCAAAGAAAGAATGGACACCTTTCTTACTTGATGGAAGAGGAATTTACTGGATGGCTTGAACTCTCTCGGATCAATCTTGATCCCTTCCTTTGAAACAACATGTCCCAACAACTTTCCTTTATGTGACACAAAACACAGACTTCTTAGGGTTTAAAGAAATCCCATGCTCTCTACACTTCTACAATATTGTTTCAAGGTGTTGGAAGTGATCTTTTCTTGCTTTAGAAAACATTGTCAAGTCATCCAAATACACAACAATGCATTTTCCTTTCAAACTACAAAATCCAAGTCCATGGCCCTCTGGAAAGTAGCACCAACATTGATGAGACCAAATGGCATCCTCTTATATGCAAAGGTTCCCCAAGGAGTAGTAAAGGTAGTCTTATGTTGATCTGTAGTATTCACCTCTACTTGATTGTACCCGAGAATCCATCTAACATAGATAGCATCTCAAGCTTGTGACAACTTGCAATACTTGGTCCATCATGGGGAGAGGGTAGTTGTCCTTCAAAGAACCCTGATTTAGATTTTTGAAGTCCACAGAGATCTCGGATCTCACCATTCTTCTTCTGACATGCACTATATTAGCAATCCACGTTGAATGGTGGATGGGGAAGATGATCTTAGCCTTCAAAATCTTTTGTATTTCTTGGAAAATTGTATCAGCTACCTTTGGATTATATTTCCTTTGTTTATGTTTGAAGGGTTTGATCCCAGGACTTAAGAGGAATGAAATGTTGCATTTCTTTAGGCTGAAAAGCCTTAAGATCATCATAAGAGTAAGCTAGAACATCAACATACCTCTTCAACAGATTTACCACCTTATTTTTCTCTTTTTGAGTGTAGCATTTTCCAATGTTGACCATTTTGGGATCATCAAGACTCCCAATATTCACTTTCTCAGTCTCAGTAGATTTTGGGCTCCTTGGGAAACTTTAGACTTCATATACCTATCATGTTTATCAAAAATATCCTCCAAACTCACCAACCCCCTAGGAATTTTTTTGCCTTTCAGTTTGATGCAATCCATCTTGATCCGTCTCTTCTTTGACACCCTCTTCATTTGATGACACACACTCTCTAGGTAGATTATCACTTCCTTCAAAGTACAGTTGATCAAAGTTGTCTCTGAGCTCAAGAAAGAAAGAAAATGTTGGTCATCATTGAAAACTTGCCAATTATTTGCATTGTCAGGCACATTGGGTCTATGGATCATCTCAATGGTGAATTTCTCTTGAGGGAAATCAGGATGAGGAATCAACAAGGACCGAAATAGCTAGAGAGTCAGCCCTAGTGTTCCTTTCCCTTGGCACAACTTCAATGGAAAAAGCATCAAGGAATTCAATGGAATCCCAGACTAGATTCCTATAGTGCTTCAACCTTTTGTTCTTTACCTGATAAAGGTCTCTAACTTATTTTACAATTAGCTCTGCATCTCCACGAGCAAGAAGGTTCTTCACTCCCATTTCCTTCGCCATGCTCAACCCAAGAATAAGGGCCTCATACTCGGTAATATTTTTGGTATTTTCAAACTGAAATTTGAAAGAGAAAGGATGAACCTTACCCCCAGGAGAAATGAGCACTACACCAGCTCTGGAACCAGCTGAAGAGCAGCTTCCATCAAACTCCAAAGTCCACACATCATTAGGATCAAGCAACACTCCCTTTGGCAGACTTGTCTCCTCTTGTGACATGATCATGTAGTTCCCATGCCCAATGTCTGCATACAGTATTTGTGCTTTAGGATCATCTGTCTTTTACACAATATACTCTGCTTGTTTCTCAGGTAGCAGCTTCTTCATCTTCCCATTGACAGGGATCAAGGCATGTGACCAATCCATTTGGATTTCCCCTCCTACCTCCTTACAAAAATTTCTACTCAGCAACATCCCATATGAAGGAGGAATATCAGCTACCAAAATGGTGGCTAAGACCCTTTTCTTTGGGAAAGCAACAAAATCTACTTGTGCATCTTTAATTTTGCCAACCAAAGGTACTTTCTTACTCTCCATGGAATAACAGGAACCAAAGGTACGTGTTAGGGTCAGACCCAAAGCATGGGCTACATTTGGAGCATTACGTTATTCGATGCCTCGAATCTATAACACGATTCTTGAGTTTATGGCCAACTATGAGAAGGGTCACGTAGAATGGTTCAATTTTCTCATTAAGGGAAGTGATTTGTAGCCACGAGGCTTGATTGAGGTGAGGAAGAGGGAGTGGGAAAAATTCCTTTAGAAGAATGGGCTGGGGTTTTAGATTTAGAATTTACAAAGTTAACCATTTTGGCAAAGGCTTTAGGATGGGTTTGATAGAACTTTGCCTCAGAAATCTGAATCTTGGTCTTTTAAGATGGTATATAATGTTAAAAGATCTAGATGTGGATGGGGAGTCACTACTAGGAGTAGGAGGAGCTTTTGATCTATTAGCTTTATCATTTGTTGGACAATAATTCCTAGAAGTAGAAGTAGAGGGAGAAGGACTAGCAGATAGCTTACCTTTTGGGTGGAAGTAGTAGGAATAGGAGCTCCTCTTCTTGCAATCACTAGGATGGTGGTGGGGTACTCCTTGGATATTTTTGCAGGTTGCACCACTTTTTCCTTTTTGTTGGTCTACTCATGGGTCATAACAACATATGAATCATTGTTCATCTTAGCCACTACATCATCATAATCATCTTCATCATCCACACCCTCAGTGGTGAGGAAATGAACTCGAGAACCACCAGGCTCCTCTAGTTCTTCATCAACTTCCTCTTCTTGTTCATCATAGAGCCCATTTTCTTCCTCATCATCAGGCTCAAGAACTTCACAAGTAGCATTTGACAGACACCTTGAGGGTGGACCTTGATAGCCAACTTTGGTTTGAGAAGAGGGCAAGCGGTTCTGGCTGGAAGTTCTTCCTTGGAACATCTTGATATGGATCATGTTAAGCCAATTGTTTCTTAATGGCAATAAGTTCATTAGCTTGACTTTTGCACCAACTAATTTGCATTACCTCAAGAGGAGAGGAAGAAGAAGATGCTTTGGATTTGAAAGACCCCCTTTTGATTTTCCAGACATGATCAAGTCATCTTCCACCGACATCCAATCTCTAATCATCATCCAAAGTTGTAAGATTATCTCTTCTGAGGCGTAGCTTACTTACAGAAATTGAGCATTCAAGAAGAAACACTTCTGAATCTAATCAATAGGCCTAGTATTTACTGGAATCTTGTTAATCAACTTATTAAACTTGGCCACAAATTCTCTCATAGGCTCATGGGGCTCCTTCTTGATTTGATAAATTTGAGCTAGCAAAGCATGCACATCTTCAGCAGGTTTGAAACATTGCTCAAATTGAGTCCTCATAGTATTCCAATCGATGATGGTCCTAGCAAGAAGATGGTAAAACCAATCTGCATCATTGTCTTGTAAGGTCTCCACAAATAGCCTAATAGATACATCCTCATGTTCAACTCGAGGACCCCACACGTAACAATGAAGGCTACAATGTGTTCATCAAGGTGTACTTTTCCATCACCTCTTAATTTGGGAAAATTCTTCTTGTTACCCCTAGGTAACTCATGCAATGGTTGAGGAAGATCAGGAGGCCCAACTCTTTGTCCCTAAGGCCGAGGTGCTTTGCCATCATTGGAAAGATTGCTTGAAGTGGGCGAAACACCGGTAATAATTCGGGCATGGAGATTAGGGCTAAGTTGTGCTTGAGGAATGCTACTACTAAAAGCTCTGTCTTCAACAAGAGGTGTGCTTGTGGAATGAGCTCTTCTATTTCTTCTGTTGGAGGAATTTGAAAACCTTGTTGATCCGGGAGTTGAAATGGGGATCTTCATTCCAAGAGCCCTTCTACCATGAGTGTATCTTAGATTCATCGGATCAAAGAAATGATCAAATTAGTTGTTCTTTTTAGAAAGGAAATTTGTTGAAAAATTCCCTAGTAGAGTCTCCAAAAATTTGGGTTTGATTTGCACTTGGAATGAAACCACGGTCGGGGGACAAACAAGTCCCTCCTATTTAACGGGGAGAGGTTCCCTTATTGAAAGTAGGGGTAAAACCTATGTACAAATACACAATCTTTCATTCAATGGTGGTTTCTCGACATCTTGAAATGTGATTTATGCTGGAAATTTATAATACATGAGGATAGAGGACTTGAAGAGAGGAGGGAGTCATAAGAAGACAATACTTTCAGGGAAAAGAGATGGTAGAGAAAACCCTTATACGTATTGAGAAAATGAGATATAGAGTAGAACCATTCATGTTTATGATGGGCACAATCCATCAGACCAAAGTTCTTGAGATTGTATAAACTAGAACACAAAGTTTCTAAGCATGCAAGGATTAAATGATTCATAGATCAGAGTAAGAAGGAAAGAGAAAGTAGAGGAAAAGGGGAAAACCTTTGTATTGATTTCTTCCAATTAGAAATTATAGTTCCAGAATATCAAAATTCCAACCCATACAATGGCTTTGAAAGCTCATGATATAGCTTACAAGAGATGGTTACAACTTCCTCGAGCAAGCAAGAAATAGTTACAACTTCCTCAAGCAAACAAGAAACAATTACAACTTATTCCAACCATTCGCGCCCTTTTGAATTCTTGATTCACGCAAAGAAATGTTAATGGCAGAAAAACCAGGTTCAAATATACGACCGTTACATTATTTTCTAGTTAAAATATGGGCCATTCGATTTACTTTTATAACTTTAAATCTAGGCCACCCATGTGGAAGGAATTGATTGGAGCGGGCATGTGGGTGCCTTTTGCATTTTGTGCCTTTGAAGCTGTGCTAGGCTGACATGTGGAGAGCTCTGCATGTTCCTTTATACTTAGCTGAGTTGGGCCTATTTCCTTCTTGACTTATGTTGACCCCTAGACACGTGGAGGGTTGGCGCTCATCCGAGTTTCCGTTTTGGAAATGCCTCTTAAAAGTGCACTGCCGAGCTGATGTGTGTCTCTTTACACCGGTCTTGGAATTTTCAACGGCCAACTCTATCTCTCCATTGAATTTGACCACATGGCGAGCTGGTGCTACTTGGAGACTGACCCTTTGGTTTCATTTCCAAAATGAGACCTTGAGGCACATGGATACTTCCGCCAACCCGCCTATACTTAGTCAATTTTAGTGATTGGCTTTGTCCCCTTTTGGACCTAAGACACGTGGAGGGGGCGCGCAAGTTTGAGAATTACCTCACATCTTTGACTCTTGAAGTTGCGCCGATGAGGCACGTGGAGCCATCCGTTGAGCCTTCCATACTTAGCGATTTTAGCTTGTTCTACCTTCATTTTGTACCTAGGACACGTGGACAACTGCACTTAATTAAAGATTGTCCTTGGACCCCCCCTAGAGTTGCGTCGTTTGGATGCATGGAGGCTTTCGCTGATGTTTGAAACATGACCAAACCGCATCCAATCAGAGATGCCCACATAATACCCGTGGATGCTAAGGAAAATTTTGTGGGGAAGATATGCTGTCATTTCACTACGGGAAGAAAATAAAAAGAAGGGAAGAAACTTCACCATTACGCTTTGACTTTTAAATTGTTCTCCATGAATGGGAAAACTACAAATAATGTCGGGATCGATGTGATGTAATACTCCAAGAACAGCAGACTCAAAAATTTTGAAACTTGACTTGACAAAAGAGGGGAATTTTGAGGGTGACAACAAACCTATAACAAAAATGTAGAAGTACATGTATTATATTTAATAAACAATCATTTAGAGTATATGTGAATGAATGTATTCAAGATCAATTTTTACATTTCAAGACACTATCAATGTCTCCATCATATACTTTTTGCATTTATAATTTTCAACATCTATGGTTTTTTCCATTTTAAAATATACTTATTTAGTTGTGTGAAAATGCTTTTAAAATTGCATAAAGATAAAAATATATATCTTTTGTACAATCTCTACAAAGATGACATAATATTGTACATACTTATATCAAATATTTTGGTCTCAAACTAGACTAAGACTATATTAATATGCTCATATCTAGATGTTTTTTATTTTTGGATTGTTTCGCTTTCTTGTTAATAGTTCCAAATTTGACATAATAAAGTATTAGTTACATGTCCCAATTTAGTAAAAGAAATCTACATGACCTAAGCAAGTATGTGACTCATTTGTGAAAAATGGAAAATAGTGTTATTTACATAGTACTATTGGTGAGAAATCTTAAATGTCCCTTATTTCAACAAAACAAAGGTCACTCAACGTCTCACCATAATGATTAAGATTAAAATTATAAGGACTAAAAATTGAGCACCCATGTACAAAACAATACAATATCGAATCTGGATATAACGAAGCACACAAAAGGAAAAGAAACTATTAAAAAATGTCTCAATGATATGTGGTGTTATTGAATGTGATAATTGTAAGTGATAATAATAAAATATTTTGCATGGATTCTCCCAAAAACCTTGAACTATCGAAGATCTCTAAAACATACCCTAAACATGAAAAGTATGCTTGCCTTTTAATTTCCTACAATTATGTAATTTCGGTGGACAAGGTTGTAAATGTTGAAATGGCATGTATGACCCTATAATTGATCATTTTGTATACATGTTTGATCTTCTTGGCCTTGTTTCTATATCAAGGATACTCTAAACTTTATAATCAAAACACTAAATAAATCGGTGGTGGTTGATGGCTTTTCTATTATTACACATAACCGAACTTCCCTATCTCTAGATTATGATATTGAAGTGTTTTGCACATGAGTGCTATGTTTTTTGTCCTAGTAATTGCAATCTTAAGCCTTATGGCAAGCCATTAACATCGATTATGTTGAAATAAGGAAGATTTTTGATAGGATTTATTTAAACATATATTTCAACTTTCACAAACATTAACAACAATCATATGAGTGACTTTGACACTTCATGTCATTGTCGGTTTCTACAAATTTGCTTACTTTGTGTACATGCCCAACATGTATGCCATTAGTAGAGATTTATTCCAGAGGAAGGATAAGAAGATTTCTCAATGCTAGTTAAAAATCCATACTTTTAATACTTTAAGATAAGAATAATTTTATAAACATATGAATTTATGCTCAAATTTTAAGAAAGATAAATACCATCTTCAAAGGACAATATATTTGGGGCCCACTTTATGAAATTTATGGTGCCCAACACTCGATAACACAACATACATACACTCGAGAATTCAAAACCCTAAAAACTAGATTTTGTCAACCAAGTGGCCATCTACGGATCCAAGTCTAGATAAACTACAAAGCAATTCACATTCTAAACTATGAGGTAGCATGAGTAGGGTAAGGTTGTAGCATCCCAATTTGGTTCTGTCAAACCTCTGTCTCTTTCTCTCATCACTGTCATTCAACAAATTTCATGGCTTGTGCCCTTTCTAACTCTCGGTGTTGAGCCCTCGCATCTTACTAGTTGTGTGGGGTTAGGAGTGGGGCAAGCATATCTATTTATCATATCATTATATCATCACGTTTTGTCAAGACAAATATGAAGTACCGAAGATTGAAAAATAAACTAAGTTTAAGATCACATTGTGTTTACATCATCATATATCAGCATTATGAAATACAAAAATAAATCATTTTGTTATCATTTCACATCCATTACATACATTCTAAAAAGCATAGAAAAGCATAAATTCTAAACATCTAGAGTACACATGAGAGATAAAAAAAGAGAGTCAACTCGGATACAATGGAATGTCGAACAAAAATAGAGTCTGTATATATCATAGTGGATCAAGTTTGTATACAATGTCATCATGCGCTAGGCATGGTCAAAATGCTCACAACAAGTCCAGAAACATACAAAAAAATCGTATAGTGTCAAAAAAATGGTATCAATCAACAAAGGCTCAAAAGGCATGTCAATCCCTATGGGATCCCTCAAATGGAGCGCGACCATTCTAGGGCTCTTACGTGGTTACGACATCGTTGAGAATGGACTAAATGGTGTGAGTGCTCATGGTGGCACCCACTACCTGTGGTCTCGCTATGAGAATGGCTCGCCTCATCAAAGGCCCTCGGCAATCTCATATCCAACTACCTAGGTATGGAGGAGGTCACCGTCTCTCGCAACCTTCTAGATGGGAATGAACACGTCGGTATGTCGGTCGGTGGCTAACTTCCCTGAATCAACAGATAACTTAGTTTGCCTAGGTCTTCCCGAGGGGATCAATAGGGTATCCACACATACTTGATGAATGATCTCTCGCCACTTGTGTGTAGATCTTTGTAAAAGAAAAATAAGAGATAATGAGCTAAGAGAAAATCACATAATACAAATCAAAAGAGAACACTAAGCTAAACATGCAAAAATTGGTAAATAAATTTGAGAAAGGAGTATTGAACATACTCGGGTCTCTGGGCATCCATGTGGGATCAGTGGTTGCTTGTGGCTATGGAGCCTCACCGAATCCGGAGGCATGGTGTTGTCCAATCACGGACTCATCATCCCCTCCAAGTGCCTCCTCTAAGACCAGAGTCTCTCTCTCCACACTCGCCTCCTCGTGCACTGCTCGAGGATCTCCTGAGTATCATGCCACTCAGGGTCGTTGTCATCTCCCTCGAAGGTCCTTCCCCCTCATCCTCCCCTCCGACCGACTCCCCTCTATATCATCTCCCACATCCTCCTCAGGGTTGGAGTCCAAATTGATCAACTCATCCTCATCCCCAATGTGATCAAGAGCCACCCCAATCTGAAGTAAGGGTGCTTGAGGAGCACTAGCTTCCCACTGAGTCTGGACTACGTACCTAACCAATAGGCACACTAGGAGTAACAACTATCCAACCAAGATCCCCTCTAGGACCTCTCCATGCCTCCTGAATAGTCCTGTAAATGGGTGTCACTAGAGGAAGCATGACAGGGTATGGAAGACCGAACTGCTGGGGTACCCGGTCAAAGGGGTGAATCTCTAGTCTCCCGGATCTGTCAACTAGCTAGCTCGTGGAAGAGCAAGCTACCATCATTGTAGTATCCTCACCCTTATCCCTATCATGTCCTGATAGCGTGTGGTGGTCATGTATACTATATGTAGGGGAGGCCACTAATGTGGTGTCAGGAGCAGCGACATGCCTATCCATCTAGCTTGCATGGGTGCCTCTAGATCGATACCTATACTCCCTACCATTACGAGATGAAACACTCATAGACCCAACTCATAACAAGAGTGGGGTGGCTCAAGGATTGTCCCTGCAATCTAACAACTCTGTATAAATCATGGTATGTGGTCCCTAGAATATCTTCTCCCAAGCATACTTTGGCCATGGATCTCGTTGTCATCAATGTAGTCTCTACCAAATACAGGGAGTGCAAGAATGTGGTATACATCCTCCGAGTGATATTCCACTCCCCTAACGACACTGGGAATGGGAAAGTGTTCGGTCTGCATCCTAGTAAGAAAATAAGTCACAAAAATGTGACTAGTAAGAGCAACGTGGGGCACGGGATATCTGCTAGATGTATGCCCGTTGTAAAAGATCTATTTCAGCCAGGTGGTCACCTGATCTAAAATCCCTAAGAAGCCAATCACTCTCTCTCTCTCTCTCTCTCTCTCTCTCTCTCTCTCTCTCCACCTTTATTCCACCTACATCCACCAAAACATGAGAAAAAGACAATTTAGTAAATTACATCACATGATAAGCTCATCAAAAAGCATAGTAAAATCTCAAAAAATCCAAAAAAGTCAAGTTTGAGCATGTTTTGACATTACATCTAGAACCGCCGCCTGAGTGCGGAGCAATGGTTCTGAACCGCCACCCACTGCTTTGGGTGGCGATCTGAACCAATTTTCAAAATGTGCCCTTAACCCTAGTAATGACCAAATATGTTAAAATTGACCATTTTCGACAAAATAAAAGCATGCCCTATGGGGCCCCCTAAAGACTCATTGAAACAAGAAATTTTGAAAATTTCCCACCTAGGTGACCTTTTCAACATTTTAACTTTTAGGGTAAAAAGAGAAAGGAGTAAATAGCTAGCTTGAGAGTGCGTTGGTGATCTCCCACTCACGAGAGGCATGATCATGATCTTGACATAAATGTATTAGTTGTATTCTCATCAAGAGCGGTCTTTGTAAATCCAGAGCTCCAAATCAATCAAACTAACCAAATCAACAATGCACAAATGAATTGAGAAATGAATTTGTTTTGATATATATATGTTATTTCTAACTTCGTTTTCGGTGTAATGCATTTATAGAGCTGGAGCATTGGCATAGGTATATTTCTACATCCTTATGCAAATGGTAAGTATTTTTGTCATTTTAATTTAGTGTTTATTTTTTGATATTTTATCTATCTGCACTTGTGTCTTCTTTTCTCTTATAGGTAGGGGAGTTTGGACGGTGAGATTTTGACACACGAGCGTGTCAGGTATAGCTTCTAACTCCCTATTTTGGGAATGCCATACTCATACTCTACGTTTTATGCCTCTTTCATGGCTAAGACACTTCTTCAAGGGGGTAATATGTACGCACCCAAAATTACATGTGCTATATTGTTAGGAAAAAGGTTATAAAAGTCCCCAGTGATGATTCAAAATCCTTTCAAGAAGGTGTTTGAGCTCCAAAACCCAATTCGTAGTATATATTTGTAGCTTGGATAGCCTTACTTAACTTTTCCTTGCATTTTTCCAGCTTCCCCCTTCTTTCTGTGCTCGTTTTGGCATTAAGTGTTGAACCGCCCTTTGCTGGTGGCGGTCCTAAAACCACCATGGCGGGTCTGATCGATTTTTCCAGAATCTTCATGCGTAAAATTACATGCGACGATTCACTTAAGTTTGCTTTTGAACGCATCCATGAGCTGAATTTGCTAAAAATAGCTTCGTTTGCTTGGTTCTCCTTGCTCCTTCTATTTTTAAATAGATTTAATGAGTGGAACTACCTCTTCATTGCCTTGTGCATGAAGTAACCTTCTATCCTTCATTCCTATATATTCCATGCTTGTATTCAAGCAAAAGGCCTGAGAATTTTGTGTATCTTGCATTGTTGTGCTACCATAATCTTGCTAGGAATTGCATAGCCAAGCTCATATCTCTTGTGTTATCTCTCTTCTACTTGCATTACGTCTAGATTGCTTCCAAGCTACCATCACTCAAGCGCCATCCTCTTGTTGTTGTTCTTTGCATTCCCAATCCTTTGGACTCACATGAACACTCAGAGAAAGAAAGGAAAGAACTGAGGGGACAAATACTGCTACTACTGGATTTGCCAAGGTTCTTGCTCTTCCAGGTTGGAGTTGTGTATTTGTTTGCTTTGTTTATCAAATTGTCAATTACGAATTATTAATTTCAATTGCATATCAAATAGAGTAGAGAAACAATTCATTTCAATTAGCTAGATAATTGCAAGTAGATCAAATCAATAGGAAGTTTTCTCTTCAATATTGCTAGGGAAGTTGTGGGGGAACAATAGCTCTGTTAGAGCCATGATTTGTTCTTCACTTTTGAGGTAGGGTTGGAAAGATTTTATTGGAGTTAGAATAGATCTTAGATTTAGATTCACACATCTGCACAGATAGTTAGCTACATCTAGCTAGTTATTTGTTTAAACTAGTTTATTAGATTAGATGCATTGTTGAAAAGTTAGAAAAGAACAAAAACATTTACTTTCCATAGATTAGCTTGTTTTATTGCTTTGTTTTGATATATTGAGAAAACACCAAAAATATAGCTTAGATTTCCTTTGATAGATAGTTTATTTATTGAAAACAAATCAATTCATCTTGCATGACCATCAACGGTCCTGCAATAGGAAAAGACTTACTGATTGTGATCCCTAGTCCCATGACCCAACGGGCAAGAGCTAATAATGACATTGACACAAGTTTTGCTTAACAATCTTACGCACACCTGCCACATACGTAGAGAAAATAAGATAGTTAGAGACATTGAACATAGCTGCTAATCAAGCCTATGACTTTTGGACTACTCCTAGAAATAGGATTTGATTGCATGCATGACCATACAAGGGCCTCAACCTCAACGAGTCTTTGGTTGTGACCCACGGGTCCCATAACCCAACGGGCTGCTAGTCAAGTTAGATATCGACACTAGCTTACGCACACTAGTATTCATATCTTCACCACTTCCACCCGATATTATTACATAGCTTTCATTGTTGAATATAGCAGCCGATCTAGGCTAAGACTTTCTGGACAAGACCAAAAATCACCCTTAGTTCCTGTAGCTCCACTACATCTCTTGTCTCAATTTCCATGACCTTGTCTGGAAACCCATATGAGGCACTGTAGGTTACTTTCCACGTATTCCACAACCAATCAATAGAATCTCAACAGAACTAGACATCGATTGGAGTCTCTGAGTAGCTATCATATCAGACCGTACCATTACACCCCTTCAGGTTAGGAGAGCATTCTTTGCCTTAGATTCGTAGATTCCATTATTGTGTGTCGAAGACATAAGGTTTCCCAATTAGCTTGATTGTCACCATCAATTACACCCCCATTTCAATTCCACACCGGTTGTCTAGGCACGACCTCGGGAGGTCGGGTATGAAGAAGGTCACGTGTTGATTTTTTGTGTACAAATTGGTGAACCCAACGTGAAGAGCTAGTCTCTAAGCATTTCCACTTTCGTTCATCCTTTATTCTGTGGGTATTCTTATACCCCCGAATATGTCGGGATATGATGAGTATGGTCGAACCATCCGGGTTTGACATGTACCATTACCAATCAAATATCCCACAACAATCACCTTCACTTTCAACATGGGTAGACAACCGCTCATCCACTCAAAACCCTCTACTTTAGGGAACCAATGTTGGTTCTTTTGTACACATCAAAGAATTGGATCAGAGTCACTCAGACTTATCCCCTTGAACAATCAAGTTCAAATAACATGACATTCACTGGTGAAGTGAGTTCATCTCCTCGGGTATTGTTTTAACATCCCATTACCGTGCAATCGATCAACTCCCCCATCTTGATGAGGAGTATTTAGCATGATATGCTAGGAGTGAGCAACAATTCAACAAATGAACCAATCTTTCGATAGGTTGCAAGGACAAGGTGATGTCCTGCTTCAAAACAATAATGCTACCATGCCACCAACTGACAATACAACTAATGAGGGGTGGCAACATCGTGAACAATTCATAGTCGGATACCATACTCCTCAACAACCTCAAGGGTTCAACCAAAGGTATCTAAGCAAGGTACCGCCCCGTCAATCGATAGGTGATGTCATTTAACTTTGGTTGATAAAGTCAAGGAGTTAGAGCTTGCCTAGAATACACATAATTCATATGTAGGGAAGCATGGGCTCCTTCCTACCCATAGAACTATGGGAAAATACCACCACGTAGAATCCGCCGGTCTACATGAATACGAACCATGGAGACTTGTTAATTGGGATGGGTACCTTGGGTATGCCTCCTCAAGCCACATATGGATACCTATAACAGGCGCCAGCCGGAAGTGCATTCTCAAATGCTATACCAGCCGGAAATGCGACGTTCCCTGGCTTCGCGCCTTTAGCTCCATATCAAGGTAATCAACCCCTTATATACACATGTATTCTAAATCTTCACAGGGGACATATACACCTACCGGGTCCATATGGACAACCACGGGGGATGTCATATGCCCCACCAAATGTCTATGTTATCCCATTTCGAGTGCAATGCATGCCCCCACCTCCCCAACAAGGGTCTTGATGGTGGAAACATATGCAATGGGGACTTATTGAATATCTCAAAGAACCCCTAGATTTCTCCATTCGGGCAGTCATGCTCCCGAGACCCTTGCCTGATCTCCCAAAGTTCAAAGGGAGGGTGATCCAAATGCCCACATCAAGGCTTATGCAATGGCCATTCGAGAGTTGCTCCCATGGGATGCAGTTGTTGCAAATATTTTCCCTAAGACACTTGAAGGTATTGCTCTCGATTTGGTATTATAGGATACCAGAGGCTTGATACACTCGTTCAAACAACTCATGTCAGAGTTTATCAAAGCTTTTGATATGAACAAGCTTTTACGAATAGGAATAAGAGAATTTCTTCATATCAAACAAGAACATAACAAGTCTGTAGCTCACTTCATTTAGAGGTGGTGACATGTTCTCTACTCTTCTGCAAGTGCTCCAAACATGGACCAAATGGAACTTTGTGATTTGTTCCTTCACTCCCTCAATAGAGATGAAGGAAGAGGTTCAAAATTTCCCGCTAAGGAGCTATGAAGAGGTCGTTAGAGGTTCTCTTTGGATCGACCAAGCGGCCATTGACAGTGGTTGTAAGACCTATAGAGCAAATGGGAAGTTAGTTACCCCTGCTCAAAACACTCCCGGTTACTCCAACAATACAAATAACAATCAAGGACCAAAGATCCTTAATAAGAATCATGGAGTCACGACCATGATGGTGTAACTGACCAGCCTAAAAAGCCTAATGTTGTTAATCCCACTGGTACAGGTGCAATGAATAACAACAACAATGGAAATAACAATGGCAACAATCAAAGAAACAACAATTTCTCACCCTCGGTAAATGTTGTGGATTTTAATCATCCCCAACAACAACAACCTCAGCCACAAAGACAAATGCCGACCCCAAGCCCTAGTCAATACCCCAACCAATTCTAGAACCAAGGGCAAGGGTTCCAAAGTGTTAATTATAACAATCAACAACCAAACAATAAATGTGGTTTTAGACCACAACAAGGAACAAACCAAAGGCCTCGGGATTATGATCCTAACTTGTATTGTGGTTTCCATAGGGTCCATGGGCATGATGCAAGAACTGTCGCGATTGTAATAAGTTTTTACAATGTTTTCAGAAGACCAAAGATAGTTATTTGTCGACATGTTTTTAGCCAACCCAACTGCACCTAGTCAAAATGCCTATATGGGACCGGTGTCTCCATAGAACACACCATTGGGAATCTTCAACGATCCTCTCCCCACGCGTCAAAGGATAGTAAGACTGGATCCTAATGGTTCGAATAAAGGCATTGTAATAGGGACTCATGATCATGAAGCCTCAACTTTGTCAAACCCATAGGTGGCACCTCCTTTGGATGGTCACCAAAAATGAAGATCGTAGGTTTGGTTGAGTTAGACATGTTGAACCCCAAATTAACGTTGCAACAAGAGCTAGAGACTATTCATTGCAACCGATCGATTTATCTAGTTGTCTCGAATAATGTTCATGACACGCTAAGAAATCTAGTAGGGGCTTATGATTTGATCAGTGATCTAACCAAGACCTTTTCACACATTTCCTTTTTGGATCTATTGAAGAATTCCCCTGCTCATTGAGTCGCTCTCTTAGAAGCACTTGGTCTCGGCCATCTGATTAATGTTACCCCTCCACAGAGGCATAAGATAAACCATATAGACTTTGACGTTTTCCCTCAGGGAAACCCGAAAGGGATATTGGGTTTGTATTTGACATAAGCAAGATGCCCACGGATGTTGAAATAGCTCGTAGAGGTGATCTAACCTTGTTTTTATAGGTTTGGATCTATAATAACTATGTGAAATGTGCAATGATCGATGATGGGGCAGCGGTTAATATAGTCCCCTTCTCTTTTCTTCAGAAGTTAGGATATGGGGAGACTAATTGCTCCTCGATGTGAAACACATTGAGGGGCTATGATAGCCTCAAGGAAACCTCGATCGGAACCATAGTATTACCGGTTACTCTTGGGCCCAAGACGGTACTCATTGAGTTTTATATTATAGATCAGGAAACCAACTATAATATGATCCTTGGCCATCCTTAGATCCACCGCATGAAAGCAATCCCCTCCACCCTATTCCAAGAAGTCAGATTCTTGCATTTAGGAAAGTCTTTATCACTCAAGGTGATCAAAGCCCTTTGATATACATTTGGCCAACTTGAAGAAAAATCCAGGGGTCCATTCTGAATTCAAACTTCCTACGAACCAATTAAACAAACTGGCAAGTGCGGCACCAGAAGAAAAGATGGTTCCCACAATGGAATTAGAAGTTACAGGTTTGATCGAGGGTATTCCAGTGGTCAAGGATGAAAATGTTGTTGTAGAGATGGTATCATTAGGAACTACAACAAAGATTGTTGAACTATTAGAAAAGGATTTTCCTATCCTTCTCCCCTTTGATTCCATGGGTATGGGACATGCTTTGGGACTTGGTTCCCTTCCAGTAGATGAGGTTTGCATGGTGGATGTAACCGAGATAAAAGGAGAACTTACAAAGGATGACTCAACATCCATCTTTCTGAGTAATTGTTGGACCCTCCATTTTGATGGGGCCAAGTGTCACTTCGGTCGTTGGGGTGGGCGTAATCCTTACTTCGCCCGAAGGAAGGGTTTTACCTTTTGCTTTCAAATTGAATTTCGAATGCACAAACAATGTAGCTAAGTATGAGGCTCTCCTATTAGGTCTCATTGTAGCTAAGAGAATGGGAATCCTCAATATTAGGGTGTTGGGTGATTCATAACTAGTCACAAATCAGATATCCGAGGTATATGAGACTAGGGTTGAACACTTACAACTCTAAATAGCTGTGTTGGGCTTAACTAAGGGTTTGACTTTATATCAATTGAGAGGCAATCACATATGAACAAACCTTCTGATAGACTCTATAGTGACTTCCACCTCACGCTTCACCCCAAGTAGTGATTTAGAGGACACCAACTTCATGGTTTCACTCCACACTAAATCTTTGATTGCAAAATGCCGATGGTTTTGATGTTGACATACGTGGAAGCTGAGGACCAACTTGAATCTTCAGACCCTATTGATGGGGATGAGTCAACCTTAAGTTATTTAAATGCTTTGGCGAAGCTGCATCTTACTTGTCACGAGGTAGACCTTTCCCTAATTCCACGTTCCTCTTCTTATTTTGGGAATCCAATGATTGAGTCCTCTCGGGAAAAGATCTTGAGATTTACGAGGTAGAAGAAGAAGGGGACTTGGAGTTGCCTCCATCCCCACCTGAGTTTGAGGAGGGTAACACCTCCTTAATCGAGGGAATGATTGATATAAACATCGGAATGGAGGAGGAACCAAAAATCTTAAAACTAGGGTCCTCTTTAACTCCAAAGGAAGTAGAAATTCATACCCAAATCCTCAAGGAACATCAAAATCCTTCGCATTTAGTTATGAGAAATGATGGGAATTGCACCACACATCATAGTTCACAATCTCGTCACTAAGTCGGATGCCAAACCAATTAAGTAGAAATCAAGACCTATGAAGCCAAAGGTGGCCCTTATGGTAAAAGAAGAAGTAATGAAGCTTCTCCAGGTAGGATTTATCAAGCCAATTGATTATTCACAATGGGTATCTAACATTGTCCCCATTCTCAAAAAGAATGGAAAGATCCGTATTTACATAGACTTAGGGACATTAACAAGGCTTGTCCCAAGGATGATTTCCCTGCTACCATCCATTGATGTTATCGTTGATGACAAATTTGGATTTGAGTTATTGTCCTCATGGATGGGTTTTGGGATATAATCAAATCAAAATCTCTACCGAGGATCAAGCTAAAACTACATTTATAACTCCTTGGGGAACTTATTATTATGTCATCATGCCATTTGGTCTTAAGAATGCTGGCGCTACATACCAACGAGCAATGACCTACATATTCCATGATCTTATTCATAAAATTGTGGAATCCTATGTAGATGACCTGTTGCTGGCCAAGGCCAGGAAGCGTTGCGATCACCCAAAGGTGCTTCATATCATTCTCTCACGCTTGATTGAGTATGGTGTCACGTTGAATCCGAGAGAAATGTGTATTTGGTTTATGTAGCAGAAAGCTCTGGGTTACATTATATCTTCATGAGGGATTGATGTTGACCCGGCCAAAATCTGGGTTGTGTTAGAAATGGTTCCACGCCATCGGATGAGTTTGGTATTAGATCTTTTCTTGGGAAACTCGGTGTAATCCGAAGGTTCATCCCTGACTTGACCTTCGTCATTCATCCAATCAACAATTTGTTAAAGAAAGATTATAGCATTGATTGGACGGAGGAATGTGATGAGGCATTGAGGTAGTTAAACGATTCTTGTTGTCCCCTCCCACGCTAATGCCACCTAGGTCAAATCACCCTTTGATCTTATATTTCGGGCTACAGATGTTTCACTAGCTTGTATGTTGGCTCAAGAGGACGACGATAAGCGGGAATGGGTAGTTTACTTTATCAGTCAGATGTTACTTGATTATGAGACATGCTACACACAGGTAGAAAAAGAATGCCTTGCCATAGTGTTCGCAACCAAGCGCTTAAGACATTATATGCTCAATCAAGAAACAAGGGTCATCGTCAAGTCAGACCACTTACGAACATTCCTCATGCAAGGATCCTTGTCTAAAAAGGTTGGGTGTTTCATTACATTAATGGGTGAGTTTCAAGTTAACGTTTGTAAATCAAAAATTTGTTAAGGGTCAAATCATTGCAGATTGGTTGGCTGATAATCCATTAGACGAGGGTGATTTGGTAGATTTGGACTTTCCCGATGAGTGTGTATATTTCATTGAAACCAGGCCCCTATCTTTGTATGCCCTTGGTACACTGACATTATCAATTTCATCATGGACCACACATACCCAGAAGGGGCAATGTCACAACAAAGAAGGCGATACACGTAATTGCCACTAAGTACATTATCTGGAATGAATAGGTGCTTTACCGCATAGCCTTTAACGGAATTTTATTGAGATGTGTTGATGTGAAGAATCTGAAAAGATTCTTTATGAGTCACATAGTGGGGTATGTGGAGGTCACTTTGGTGGCCATGCCACTTCCCGGAAGATACATCGGATGGGCTATTTCTGGCCCACCCTCGAACATGATGCGGTAGAGTTTGTGCGCAGATGCCACAAGTGTCAATAGTTTTCCCATGAGATCCACATACCAAGGCACAAGCTTTACAACCAATCGCAACTCCATGGCCCTTCTCCACGTGGGGCTTGGATCTGATAGGGAAATTCTCTCCCTCATCAACGTATGGCCATAATTTCATAATCATGGCCACAGAGTACTTTACCAAGTGGGTAGAGGCCATGCCCCTTACCACTATTCCTGGCTTTGTAATTGCTAAGTTCATCTGAACTAGATCATTTGTAGGTATGGGGTGCCACAGGTCATTATTTCTAATAATGGCACGTCTTTCAAAAATGATGAGGTGTGTGAGTTGTGTACAAAGTTCAAAATAATCCATCACATGACTTCTCTCTACTACCCTCAGGCTAATGGACAAGTTGAGGCTACCAATAAGACTTTAAAGTCCATTCTTCTAAAAACCGTTAAGGAGAATAAATGAGATTAGCATCTAAATATTTTTCCGGCCTTGTGGGCCTACCGAACGTCGGTTAGAACACCAACGGGGCAACCCCTTTTCCTTAGTATTTGGTGTTGAGGCAGTTCTGCCACTGAAGTCAAAATACCTAGCCTCCGCATTTCGCTACATGGGATCTGGGAGAGGAGGGTTATCGAGAAGCTTGACTCTCCCAATTAGAAAGTCTCGATGAAGATAGATTGAATCTTTGAGCAACATCATAATGTTTTACGCTGACCGTATGGCTCGGAAATACAATCAAAAGGTGTATGAACATGAGATATACAAAGGAGATCTGGTATTAAGACTCGGATGAATATACAAAGAAATGAGGAAGACAAGAAGACCTAGGTGGTTGGGTCCATATCGAGTGGTGGAAGACTATAAAAATGGTGCATTCCACTTGTGTACTTTAGAAGGTGAGGAATTTAGCAAATCCATAAATTCTCTTCACCTAAAGAGGTACTACGCATGACCCATCAGCATTCTCATATGTACATTATTGCATCTACATTGCATTTTCATCTGTTTGTTCATTTTGTGAAAAATGTGATCAAGGAGCTTATTCTTATATTTGAATCATGTCTCTTCAAATATTATTGGTATCAACAAATCATGTCTCTTAATGTTTTGTATCACTCATCAATCCAATCAAGATAAGACAAATTTTGATGGTAACCATACCAAGGCCTGCATACTTGGTTCTACTTTTGGTCTCTTCTTAGGATAGGTGTCTTTTGTTCATGGTTTGTTCTAGAAGCTTCATGGTGTCACATCTATCCCATATACATCTCTTTAGAAATAAGAACATTCTAAACATTTTGCCCAAATAAGTAAGTCAAATGCAAATCAACAGAAAATTTTATTTTTACACATTTCTTTGCCCTACCAACCTTCGGTGTTGAGCTTGTGTCTCTTACTAGTGACGTAGGGTTGGGAAAGGAAGGAAATGCCCTTACTCACCTATGCCTTGTCCATGGTGATAAGCCCGTGCTTCCTACTGGTAGCATGAGGTAAGGTGTAGGGGGTCTCTTTGACAAACCTGAAAGTCATAAACAATTAAATCAATTACTGTGAAATCCTAAGTCAAAACAAAGTGAATTAGATGTTCAAAATTCCAAGAGAATTCAAAACCCTAAAAACCATATTTTTTCAACCAAGTGGCCATCTACGGATCCAAGTCTAGATAAACTACAAAGCAATTCACATTCTAAACTATGAGGTAACATGAGTAGGGTAAGGTTGTAGCGTCCCAATTTGGTTCTGTCAAACCTCTGTCTTTCTCTCATCACTACCATTCAAAAAAATTCATGGCTTGTACCCTTTCTAACTCTCGGTGTTGAGCCCTCGCATCTTACTAGTTGTGTGGGGTTAGGAGTGGGGCAAGCATATCTATTTATCATATCATTATATCATCACATTTTGTCAAGAAAAATATGAAGTACCGAAGATTGCAAAAGAAACTAAGTTTAAGATCACATTGTGTTTGCATCATCATATATCAACATTATGAAATACAAAAAGAAAGCATTTTGGTATTATCCCACATCCATTGCATACATTCTGAAAAGCATAGAAAAGCAGAAATTCTAAACATCTAGAGTACACATGAGAGATAAGCCAAAGAGAGTCAACTCGAGATACAATGGAATGCCGAACCAAAAATAGAGTTTGTATATATCATAGTGGATCAAGTTTGTATACAATGTCATCATGTGCTAGGCATGGTCAAAATGCTCGCAACAAGCCCGAAACATACAAAAAAATCATATAATGTAAAAAAATGGTATCCAATCAGCAAAGGCTCAACATCCTGTCAATCCCTATGGGATCCCTCAGATGGTGCACGACCATGTCTAGGGATCCTGTTGTGGCTGTGACGGCACTGAGAATGGACTAAATGGTGTGAGTGCTCATGGTGGCACCCACTTGCCTATGGTCTCATGTGAGAATGGCTCCGCTCATCAGGCGCTCGGCAGTCTCGTATCCATCTTTTTGGGTATAAAGAGAGGTCATTGCCTCTCGTAACCTTCCAGATAGGAGTGAACATGTCGGTGTCATGTCGGCAGTGGCTAAGGGCTGCCCTAAATCGGCAAATCAACTAGGCTCGGTCTTCCCGAGGGGATCAACAGGTATCTACACATACCCGATGAATGAGCTCTCGCCACTCGTGTGCGGACACTACAAAAATAAAAAGAAGAGATAGTGAGCTAAGAGAAAATCACATAATGCAAATCAAAAGAGAATGCTAAGCTAAACATGCGAAAATTGATAGACAAATTTGAGAAAGGAGTATTGAACATACTCGGGTCTCTGGGCATCCATGTGGGATCGGTGGGTTTTTAGTAGTTGTGGAGCCTCACCGAACGGAGGCATGGTGTTGTCCAATCACGGACTCATCATCCCCTCCAAGTGTCTCCTCCGAGACTAGAGTCTCTCTCTCGCGCTCACCTCCTCGTGCGCTTCTCTGAGGATCTATTGAGTATCGTGCCACTCAGGGTCATTGTCGGCTCCTTAGAAGGTCCTGCCCCCTCATCCTCCCCTCCGTGAGTCCCCATCCATATCTCTCCACATCCTCCTTAAGTCGAGTCCAAATCGATCGGCTCATACTCCTCCCCACTGTGAGCAGGAGCTGCCCCAATCTGAAGTAAGGGTGCTTGAGGAGCACTAGCTACCCGCCGAGCCTAGACTATGTGCCTAACTACAATAGGCACACCAGGAGTAACAAATGTCCAACCAAGATCCCCTCTAGGACCTCTCTGTGCCTCCTGAATAGTCCTGTAAACGGGCACCACTAGAGTATGCATGATAGGGTATGGAAGAATGGCTGCTAGAGGTACCCGGTCAAAGGGTGAATCTCTAGTCTCCTAGCTCTATTAACTAGCTAGCTCATGGAAGAGCAAGCTACCATCATCATAGTCTCCTCACCCCATATTCCTGCCATGTCTTGATAGGGTGTGGTGGTCATGTCTGTTGTAGTTAGGGAGGCCACGGGTGATGTGGTCTCGGAGCACTTACATGCCTGTCCATCTAGCTGCCCAGATAGCCTCTGGATCTAATACATGTACTCCCCTGCCATACGGGATGAAACGCTCATAAACCCAACTCATAACCAGAGTGGGGTGGCTCACTAACTGTATAAGTCATGGATTGTCCCAGAAATGTCTACTCCCAACTGGCTGACAACTCATGATGGGGTATAAGTCTCCTCATGGTATGTGGTCCCGGAATATCTACTCCTCGGGTGCATACTTATGGCCCCTGGACCCCGTTGTTGCCAATTTCAGTCTCCTACCAAGTACTCTACAAGTATCGGGAGTCAAGGAATGTGGTATACATCCTCAGAGTGATAGTCCACTCCCCTTGACACACTGGGAGCGGAAAGTATTCCGGTTTGTATCATACTAGATAAGAAATAATTCACAAAATGTAGTGACATGAGCAACGTGGGGCACTGGGCTATCCACCAGATGCCTGCCCACTATAAAATATTCATCTCGGCATGGGTTGGCGGATCTAAAATCCCGAAGCTAATCACACACACTCTCTCTCGCTTCGGTGTATGTACTCCACCTTTTTCTGCATCCACCAAAACATGAGAAAAGAGCAAGTTAGTAAAGTACATCACATGATAAGCTCATCAAAAACATAGTAAACTCTCAAAAATCCAAAAAAAGTCAAGTTTCGAGCATGTTTTGACATTCTATCTAGAATCGTCGCCTAGTGCGAGGCACCGGTTCTCGAACCGCCACCCAAAGCGGTCTAAACCGATTCTCAAAAAGTACCATTAACCCTAGAAATGACCAAAAATGTTAAAATTGACCATTTTCAACAAAATAAAAGCATTCCCTATAGGCGCCCCCTAAAGACTCATTCGAAACAATAAATTTTGAAAATCTCCCCCTAGGTGAACTTTTCAACATTTTAACTTTTAGGGTACAAAAAGACAAAGGAGGAAATAGCTAACTTGAGAGCACGTTGGTCGATCTCCCACTCATGGAGGCATGATCACAATCTTGGCACGAACGTATTGGTTGTATTCTCGTCAAGAACAGTCACCATAAATCCAGAGCTCCAAATCAATCAAACTAACCAAATCAACAATGCACAAATGAATTGAGAAATGAGTTTGTTTTGATATATATATGTTATTTCTAACTTTGTTTTGAGTGTGTTTTTACAGGGTTGGAGCATTGGCGCAGGTATATTTCTATAGCCTCACGCAAATGGTAAGTCCTCTTGTCATTTTAATTTAGTGTTTATTTTTCAATATTTTATCTATCTGCACTTGAGTCTTCTTTTCTCTTGCAGGTAGTGGGAGTTTGGATGACGAGATTTGACACATCGAGCAATCGTATAGCTTCTAACTCCCATTTTGGGAACACCATACTCATACTCTACGTTTTACACCTCTTTCATGGCTAAGATGCTTCTTCGAGGGGGCAATATGTATGCACCCAAAATTGCACATGCTACATTGTCAGGAAAATGGTTATAAAAGTCCCAGTGATGATTCAAAATCCTTTCAAGAAGGTGTTCGAGCTCCAAAAACCCATTCACAGTATATATTTGTATCCTAGATAGCCTTACTTAACTTTTCCTTGCATTTTTCCAGCTTCCCCCTTCTTTCTGTGCTCGTTTTGGCATTAAGTGTCGAAACCGCCGTCCCCCGCCACCACCACTGCGAAGGTGGCGGTCTGATCGATTTTTCCAAAATCTTCATGCATAAAATTACATGTAACGATTCACTTAAGTTTACTTTTTGAACGCATCTGTGAGCCGAATTTGCTAAAAATAGCTTCATTTTCTTAGTTCTCCTTGCTCCTTCTATTTTTAAATAGATTTAATGAGTGGAACTGCCTCTTCATTGCCTTGTGCATGAAGTAACCTTCTATCCTTCATTCCTATATATTCCATACTTGTATTCAAGAAAAAGGGCCTAAGAATTTTATATATCTTGCATTGTTGTGTTGCCATAATATTGCTTTTAGGAATTGTATAGCCAAGCTCAGATCTCTTGTGATATCTCTCTTCTACTTGCATTACGTCCCGATTGCTTCCAAGTTGCCATCGCTCAAGCGCCATCCTTTTTGTTGTTCTTTACATTCCCAATCCTTTGGACTCACATGAACACTTAGAGAAAGAAAGGAAAGAATTGAGGGGACAGATACTGCTACTACTAGATTTGCCAAGGTTCTTGCTCTTCCATGTTGGAGTTGTGTATTTGTTTGCTTTGTTTATCAAATTGTTAATTTCAATTACATATCAAATAGAGTAGAGAAACAATTCATTTCAATTAGCTAGATAATTGCAAGTAGATCAAATCAATAGGAAGTTTTCTCTTCAATATTTCCTAGGGAAGTTGTGGGGGAACAATAGCTCTGTTAGAGCCATGATTTGTTCTTCACTTCTGAGGTAGGGTTGGAAATATTTTATTGGAGTTAGAATAGATCTTAGATTTAGATTCACACATCTGCACAGATAGTTAGCTACATCCGGCTAGTTATTTGTTTTAAACTAGTTTATTAGATTAGATGCATTGTATGAAAAGTTAGAAAAGAACAAAAATATTTATTTCCATAGATTAGTTTGTTTTATTGCTTTGTTATGATATATTGAGAAAACACCAAAAATATAGCTTAGATTTCCTTTGATAGATAGTTTATTTACTGAAAACAAATCAATTCATCTTGCATGACCATCAATGGTCTGCAATAGGAAAAGACTTACAGTTGCGATCCCTTGGTCCCACAACCCAATGGGCCAGAGCTAATAACTGACATTGACACAAGTTTGCACTTAACAATCTTATGTACACCTGCCACATATGCACAGAGAAAATAAGACAGTTAGAGACATTGAACATAGTTGTTAATCAAGCCTACGACTTTTGGACTACTCCTGGAAATAGGATTTGATTGCATGCATGACCATATAAGGGCCTCAACCTCAACAAGTCTTTGGTTATGACCCACAAGTCCCGTAACCCAATGGGTTTGCTAGTCAGTTAGATATCGACACTAGCTTACACACACTAGTATTCATATCTTCACCGCTTCCACCCAATATTATTACACAACTTTCATTGTTGAATATAGCATCCGATCAGGCTAAGACTTTTTGGACAAGACTAGAAAATCACCCTTAGTTCTGTAGGTCCACTACATCTCTTGTCTCAATTTCCATGACCTTGTTTGGAAACCCATATGAGGCACTTGTAGGTTACTTTCCACGTATTCCACAACCAATCAATAGAATCTCGGCAGAACTAGAAATCGATTAGAGTCTCCGAGTAGCTATCATATCAAACCATACAATCACACCCCTTTAGGTTAGGAGAGCATTCCTTGCCTTAGATTCATAGATTCCATTATTGCGTGTCGAAGACATAAGGTTTCCCAATTAGCTTGATCATCCATCCTCCGGTACTTGGTAGGAGACCGAGTTCTCGGTAATCTAGACACATCCTCCATGTTTCATCCTTCTTATGTACCATGACCATTGGTGAAGAATATGCACTCGGCTTTGCCTAATGATATGTGGCTATGTTTCATCCTTCTTATGTACCATGATCATTTTCTCGTTCTCACTTTTTCTAGGAATATGGGTATCTGTATGGTTTGATGTTAGGTTTTTGGCTACCTGGAATCAACTGAATGGCATGATCATGATCCATAACTAGTGGTATTCCCTTTGGAATTACATCAAAAACAAATGAGTGATCATCCACAATCTTTTGAAGATCGAGTGGCATTGAAGACTTTGTATTTTTTACTTTTATGGAAAATAACTTTGTTATAAATCCATCTACTCCTTTTGCGAAAATTTTGCATCTGATGAGAGCTAATAATTTGTGGAGACTTAGCTACCATCCCATTCAATTGTATTTTCTTTCCATCTAAATGAAATCGCATGAACAATTCTTGGAAATTCATCTCTATAGTACCTAAGGTTGTGAGTCATTGGACATCCAAAACAATATCTTGCCCCTCCCATAGAAATAGAAAACATAGGTGAGTCTAACATGTAGTCTCCATGGAAAGCTTGATACTATGGCACTTTCCTATGCACACTTGATTGTCCCACCATCCACAATCATAACTTACATTTATGGAGTCTGGTTAAATAAAACAATTGAGGCGGGCAGCTAACTTACTATTTATGAAGTTATGACTACTCACCGAGTCAATCAACACCATCACCTTCTATTTTTTGAGATAGCCAATAACCTTGAGTGTTTGAGGAGTACTAATACCTGAAAATTCATGGCAAGAAATTTTAGGTTGGTGATCCTCTACTTCATCTTCTACTGGTTCCTTAGCCTCTCCTATAATTTCAGCTTCCCCATCATCCTCATTACCTCTGTCAATATAGAACAACTTCTTCTCATCACATTTATGTCCTGGTCCATATTTGCTATCACAGTTAAAGCATAATCCTTTTTCTCTCTTTTCTTCCATTTGTTGAGGAGTCGGATCTAATTGGCCTAAGCAAATGAAGGGGAAGAGATACTACGATCTCTGGTGTTAATGAAAGGTGGCTTCCTACTACAAATAAATTTTTCCTCTGCACGATGTGCTATTTTAATAGAATCGAGAAAGCTTGCGTGGATTAAACATACGTACCTCATACTCGATGTGGTCCTTAAGACCCCAAGAAATAGGTCATTCAGATTATCTTCCTGAAGTATTCTCCACCCTTAAGGATAGGTTTTGGAATTGATGCACATAATCTTTGGTGATCTGTTTGCCATAACTTTACTTATTGACTAAAGTAGTTCTCGAAACACTATAACTATAGTGCACAATTCGCAACTCCTGGTAAAAACTATCCAAGTGACACCTAGACCATTCTTCTATCTCTAAGCACATAACCATCGATATTAAACAAATTGGTGGGTTCAAGATACTGGGGATGCTAATGTCACCTTTTTCCGATGGTGTTTGATGTAACTTAAAGAATTTATCTATTTGATTTATCCAATTCAAGGGATCCTTACCATCAAATTTGCGCATATCCACTTTCGGCATCATGTTCCGTGGTTGCGAATAAGTTGGATTCGATTGGCTGGAAAAGTGATCCAACATGGTTATTTTGTCCATGATTTTGAATGAAGATCCTTCTTGGTTGATATGGTCCATATTTGGGCCATATTGGTTACCCTTTACATGTTGCATGATATCATCCAACCGGTGATTGATTTGGGTTATGTCTCCTTTATAGGCCATCTCGGATTCTACATTTGGCAACGCATACTCGGGTTGGCTCACCTTATGATCCACTGAGGTAAACCCTACTGCTAAGGAAATCTTTATTTACCCCTTCGACTCCATCTCTTCAATCACTACCCCATCTTTATATGGGGTTTTACTCTGAGTAACCGGATTTTTTTTTGCTCTTGTGGAAGGCCCCGCCATGATGTTAAACCTTAGGCTGTAGGGTTTTGATACAATTTCGGTTGAATAGGAAAAACCACAGAGAAGATACTAATACTAATTTTTATAGAGCTTTCTGAAAATGTAAAGAACTTGAAAATATTCCACAATTTGCACCCTAGGAAGTGATTTTATGAAAAACCCTAAATTTGTAATAACTTTTGCAAAATAAATCAAAAATGTCTAAAATTTTCAGGGAACCTTAATTTAAATGTTTTTCAACTTTGGTAAAAATATCTCCCACCAATTCACTCTAGTTCACAATATATCGTGGAAACAACAAACTAGGGTTTTGCCCTAATTTTGGCGTAGATCGCAACTCTAATACCGCTTCAGAATGAAATTACTTGTATAATTCAGATTAAGAGCAACAATAGAACACCAAATAACACAATATTTTAGAATAATGATCTCAATATGCAATTAGAATAGCTTCGCCACTTCGAGGGGGCAACCTCCAAACCATATAATAAGACTCAAATGCTCAAAATGATAATGAAATACTACCTATAATCCCCTATATATACTATTCATATGTTATGGCCATCACCAAGGCCGACCTATTAAGCATGAGAAAGTATAAATGATATGGTAAGCCACAAGTCGGCTACTCATATCCTAATACAAGCAATAGGTTAAGGGTGTAGCAGAAAATAAGACAGGTTAGAGATATTCAACGTAGCCGCTAATCAAGCCTACGACTTTTGGACTACTCACGGAAATAGGATTTGATTGTATGCATGACCATACAAGGGCCTCAACCTCAACAAGTCTTTGGTTGTGACCCAAATGTCTTGCAACCCAACGGACCTACTAGTCGAGCTTAGATATCGACACTAGGTTACACACACCTGGTATTCATATCTTCACCGCTTCCACCTGATATTATTACACAACTTTCGTTGTTGAATATAAGAACGAACATGCTAAGACTTTCTATACAAGACCAAAAATCACCCTTAGTTCCTACATCTCTTGTCTCAATTTCCATGACCTTTTCTAGAAACCCATATAAGGCACCGCAGGTTATTTTTCACGTGATTCACGTAATCAATCAGTAATCTCGTGCAGAACTAGACATCGATTGCGGTCTCCAAGTAGCTATCATATCGACCGTATAATCACACCCTTAGGTTAGGAGAGCATTCCTTACCTTAGATTTATAGAATCCATTATTGCATGTCGAAGACATAAGGTTCCCCAATTAGCTTGATCGTCACCATTAATTCCACCCCATTTCAATTCCACACATTTGTTTGGCACGACCTCGGGAGGTCGGGTGCGAAGAAGGCCACGTGTTGATTTTTTGTCGCATGTGCACCAACCCCACAAGGAGCACCAACCCCTATTTAGTAGAACACCCACTCTACAAGGAGGCTACAACCCCCAAGATGACCAAGCACCCACTTATCCACATGAATATGAAGATCACTTGATGACCTTGTTGCTCAAGCATTGTGATCACTTTTTCATCTCTCTTCACTCAAAACCCTCTCAAATTGCTCTCTCTTCTTCTTCACTTATGTATACACCAAAATGTGTTTATTAGGTCATATGACCTTAAATTCGTGATCCTCTACCAAACTCATCTTCTCATCCTCTTATCTTCTCTACCCTATATCTCTTTAACCTCTTCACACAACCCTCTTGCTCACTCAAATCTCCATCATCTCCACTAGCTCAAATGAGAAAATACATCTTACTTTTATACATGAATCATGCCACAATACCATATAGGTTGGAAAGGACCATATGACCATGCAAGGTAGGTCATCTAAAACATAAATATAATCATTAAAAACATTAACAAGCTATACGATAAGACCATATAGGTTAGCATAAGCCTTACAATTCAAACATGCTCAACTAGACCTAAAACACTAGTCTTCTCTCCAATGGTCATAATTTGAACTTTAATAACACAAGGAAGCGTCAATAAGACTCCATCAACTCCAAATACTTCAAATCATCCTCTGAAAATAGCCATCAAAAAGCATAAGAAATTTGTAAACCTCCATATTCATCATGGACCACTTCATTTGGCAAACACCATCAATTAGGTCTCAAGCACCTAATTATCACTCTCCAAAAAAGAACAAATTTGCACACAAAATATCTTCTCTAAGGAACATGTAGTACATAAATAGAAATATCTTGACCTCAAATATCTCATACAACTCATATCAACCTTCAATTTAGGGCATAAGGCCAAAATGCTTCCTTCACTGAAATTGCTCAAACCTGCATATAGGACTCAAAAACCAATCTTGAGCATACTAAGACCCAACACCTCAAAATCCACTTCCACACTATACCACTGCATGGAACACTTCACAAGGACCTGATACACCTCCTCAAACACTCATATGTATATGTCACATGAAGAAAACCATATTTTCATACCTGTTCCAACCACCATTCTTGGCAATCCTAATAGGATAGTTTAGGCCATTAGGGCTTAAACATGACAACACCTCATCTTATCAAACCATGAGATCAAAAAAATCATATGGGACCTCAACAAACTATCCATGTTCTTATAATACTATTAAACTATTGTATAACATCACAAAACACTATCAAACCTCCATAGTTACTTTTTTACCTCTTTAGACCATTAGTGGTAGAAGTACATTTGGGAGACACATTTGACCAATTTATTACATAGATCTTATACAAATATTTTCATGAAATTTATCACACATCCCAATCTTTCTTCACAATTGATATTTCACCATGACACCTAAAACACATGCTTGTAACTACAAATCTTCACAAAACAAAGGTTTTTTTGTATCTTACCATCACACCTAGAGCATGCCACCACCACCAAAATGAGATATGATGAATTCTCTACATGCCTGAACCTTCATACTAGCCTTCCCAAGTCATTACATGGCCAAACCCTTCATATTTTGTCCATCTCTACAAGACTAGGGTTTTAGGAGGGTTTATACCCACTTAACTTCTTAATAATGGTTCATAAAATGATGACCAAATGAACCCATTACACTTGGAAAATTTTCTTAGTTCCATTCCCTAACATCCAAAAAATCCCTAGGTCCCCATGAAAATTACACATGTGTGGGTGAGCATTCAAAGTTGACCATCAAGTTAGAAAAATAATGTTTTGAGAGCTTGGTAGAGCCTAAAACAAGTTTTCATTGATTTCCTTTAGATTCTTGACCTCAAACTTTGCACACACCTATGTATTGACCTCTTCCATGATTTCTAATGATCATTCATGCTTCCTCACCTCTAAAACTCACTGATACCTATTTTTCCATGCTTTCCTTCCTTGTCTTCTAGTTCTTGCTTCTATGGACCTTGAACATGCACTATACACCTGAACTATGACCTTGTACACCTTCCACACATATCAAAACACTCCTCACATGGTCACATTTGCATGATCTACCTCATAACCTCAAGTAACCATACCATGTGTTTGTACGAGGTCTATGACTAGGCCTAGAATGGCTTGCTTCAACACGTGCTTCATGGAATTTGACTTGTTCTACATCTTGTAGACACTCATACACCTCTAACACAACTCTTTGAAATGTTAGACACCATATCAACCTTTGACCACCTCTAGAGCCCATACACAACACCTTGCTTACTTGAACCATGCATTAAAAACATGCATACACACCTAAACACAATGTCACTTCACCAATGCAACACTTCATGACACCAAAACATGACACTACCAATCAACCTTCTTGCCTCTTGATGATTGACACCTCATGTTGACTCCTATACCACGTAAACACCATTTGACATCAATTATACTTTACATCAATGACAACACCAATGACACAATGTCTAGAAATCTCCCCCTTGTCATTGATGACAACCATCTTCAAAAATATTGATGGAAACCACACATGCAAGAACCTTCAAGACTCAATATTCTTGTTTTTGAGTACACTCTCCCCCTTTGACATCTATGAAAAAGGCTCCTATAACAACTTGACATGCAAACAACATCAACAATGCATTAACTCATACTTACAAGCTCCCCCTTGGTTTGTGTTCACCTTATTGACACCATTTGTTTGTAGATGATTCTTGAAAAATGATCTTCAACCCCGAATCATACGTACAAGTGACTCCCCTTGTAAAAAATGCATACCACTTTGATTTCATGCTTGTTCACAGGAATCTTCACTTTTGACTTGCCCTTTTAGGTGTGGAAAAATCAACCAAATAAAACAAGGTCCTTTTTACCTTCTTCCTTTCCATTTTGGTTTGGACCATCAAAACTCCTCTTTGGTAGGTGCATACTTATGACTCATTCTTGATTCAACTGAGATGGAAAATGTCTCCATGAAGCATAGTGGAGGAACTCCTTTCAACTAGATACATTTAGAATGCCAAACACCCATCTCCTCATGAGATAGGTCACCAAACTTAAGAATCCACTTCCTTGGTTGTTGTGTCTTCACATCTTCTTCATCCAAGTGATGTTATTATTATGTTGATAAAAGAGTTCTTGAGGTTCTTCAACAACAAACAAACTTCTTTGACTAGTAGGCTCATCATGACTAGAGCAAGTTGCTTTAGGTTCTTCCTTTGCTTTCTCAACATGGTTAGACTTTACATATGCCTTCTTCTCATAGCTATTCTTCCTCCATTTACAATATCTTGTAATATGCCCAACATTGTTACAATTAAAGAAAAAATAAGATTCTTACCTCTATGGGGGCTTCATCTATCAATTCTAGCTAGGTGGCTCTTGATGACAATATCTAGCAATATGACCAACACAGTTACAATTAAAACAAACAACAAGATTCTTACCTTCATCTCTCCAATTCTGTCTAGGTGGCTCATGATGATAGTATCTAGCAATGTGACCCTTCTCATGGAAGTTATAACAAGTATTGTCTCTTGACTAATATGAATGGTCATTTCTACCATTGCTCCATGGATAATCATTCTTGACTGCCCTTCTACATTCCCTAGCTCTATGACCAAAAATGTTGCATGAGTAACAATAACCATTAAACTTACTTGAGAACCTCATTGCATTAGGTTGTCTTATGACATTATTGTGAACCTTGATATCCTCTTGGATTTAGTAGGTCCTTGAATTGGCTCAAGATGCTTTTCTTCCTTCTTTGTTTCTTCCTTGAATCCCAAACTAGATTTGTCACTAGAGGGTCTTTGACTATTCAACAAATCATCAAGATCACTTGTGCTCTTCTCAAGTCTTTAGTACATCTTTAATTTGCTTGAGGCTAGTTCTAGCTTTGTTGTTAAGGACTACATAGCCATACTGAACTTGATACACTCATCCTCCTTAGCCTTGAGATTGGTCTGTGAGCATATCAATTTGAGTTTCCAACTTTATGCATAACTTGATACATTCTTTTTACTTTGGATTCTAGATTTGTTGTGCCCATTTCAAGTTGATCTTTTAATTGTTTATTGATTTCTTCAAACTCCTCAACATCCTTGATCAGTCTTCTTTCTAGAAGACTAATTTTTTCTTCATAGTCCTTATTTGATGACCTCATTTTATGATTCTTCTTCTTTTGAAGCTTTATCTCCTCTAGGAATTTTCATATTCTACCTTGAAGTCAATTTCTTCCTCTTCTTCATTTGAATCCCAACCATCACCATAAATCATGGAATCTTCTTCTTTGGAGAAATTGGATTCTTTTTCCATGAATAGGGTATCAAAATTATCATTCTTGACAACTTCATCCTCACTCTCGGAAGTTGCTATTATCATCAAATTTAGAAGAATTACTAATCTTCTTTAGTATAGAGGCTTTTCTTGTTCTTAGAAAACTTCTTCTTGCCCTTGAATAGTCTAAAGTTCTTCTTGTTCTTGCTAGACCTATTGGATTGCTTGTCTTCATCATGAGATTCCTCAACTTCTTCATCACTCTCAGCCTTTATGCTTGTGAAGGAACCTAAGGAAAAATGTCCAATCTTACCACAGTTAAAACATTTGAAAGGCAATTTACCCTTATACTTACCTAAACCAGTCTTCAATTTTCTAGCAAACATAGAAATCAATTCATCATCATCAATATCAGGAGCATCATCATTAGTGGTCTTATTAAATTTTTAATTCTTCTCAAGCCTTGAATGCAACCTCCTTCTTGATAGGTTTTGTATCAATGGTCCTCATCTCATAGGCTATCAAAATTCCATGGAGCTCATCCATCAACATGGTACTCAAATCCTTGGCTTCTTCAATGGCTGAAACTTTAGCATCAAACTTGGGAATGAGTGATCTCAACACTTTTTCACCACCACAACCTCTTACACTTCTTCTCCTAATCCTTGAATAAGTATTGACCACTTGATCTACTCGAGAAGGTATGCAATAATTGTTTCTTCTTCCTTCATCTTCAAACTTTCAAACTGACTTCTATAAGTTTGGATATTTTCCATCTTCACCTTAGAGTCACCTTCATAGATTACCTTAATATTTTCCCACATGGCCTTAGCTGAAGTACAATGCATCACTTTGACAAGTTTTGATTCTCCCAAACCACACACAATGGCATTCATGGCTTTAGAATTATCATTGCTAGATTTCTTACTTGTTGCATATTATTAGAGGAGTCTGAGGAACAATATACCCATCTATCATTGACTTCCAAACATCACATCCCAAAGAACTTATTTAAGTCCTCATCTTGATACTCAAAAGGAATAGTTAGTCCCATAAAACATAGGTGTTTTTCTAGTAGAAGAAATATTATGTTGACTCACCACTTTTATGCTTCAAATGATGTCCTTTATGTAGTTAAACTTTCTTCAAAAGGGCCTTGCTTTGATACAAATTTTGGAAGCACAATGACTGAGGGGGGTGAATTAATTCTTTAAAATTTCATTCAATTAACCATGCACAATTATAAACCTTTAAGCATTAAGATGATTAAACCATGCACATTCAAACATACAAATGAGAAAATGACACAAGATATCAAGTGGGAAACCATCAAGGGGAAGAAAACCCACTAAACCTATGCATATATTACTCAAAATAAAGGAATCTTGTGAATATTACACATCACAAGATATTTATTTAGTGAGGCACCAACCCCATAAGGAGCACCAACCCATATTTAGTAGAGAATCCACTCTACAAGGAGGTATGCAACCCCCCAAGATGACCAAGCACCCACTTATCCACCTGAATATGAAGATCATTTAATGACCTTTTTGATCAACCAACTGATTGTGATCACTTTTAAACTCTCTTCACTCAAAACCCTCTCAAACTGTTCTCTCTTTCCTTTTTCACTCATGTATGCACCAAAATGTGTTGATTAGGTCATATGAACTTAAAGTTATGATCCTCTACCCTTATCATCTTCTCATACTCTTCTCTACTTTTCCCTAGAGCCCTTAACCTCTTCACACACTTCTTCTTGCTTGTTTAAATCTCCATCATCTCCACTAGCTCAAATGAGCAAATACATCTTACTTTTATACATGACTCATACCATAATACCATATATGCCAGAAAAGGAGGATATGACCATGCAAAATTAGTCATCTAAAACATAAATAGATTCATTAAAAACATTAAAAATCTCTATAAGAATACCATATAGGTTGGCATAAGCCTTACAATTCAAACTTTCTCAACTAGGCCTAAAACATTAGTCATCTCTCCAATGGTCATAATTTGAAATTCAATAACACAAGGCATGATTCAAAAAATCCATTAGCTCCAGATAATTTAGTATCATCCTATCACAACCATCAACAAGAACAAGAACTTCTGCAACCTCCATCTTTAGCATGGACCACTCCATTTGGCAAGCACCACTAATTAGGTCTCAAACACCTAATTATCACTCTCCAAAAGTGAACAAATTTGCACACCAAAACTATTCTCTAAGGCACATGTTGCACATCAATAGAAATATATTGACCTTAGATAGCTCATACAATTGATATCAACCTTCAATTCAAGTCATAAGGCACCAAAATGCTTCCTTCACTGAAACTGCTCAAACCTACATATAGGACTCAAGAACCAATCTTGAGCTTACTAAGCTCCAACACCTCAAACTTCACTTCCACACTCTACCACTAGATGGAACACTTCACCAAGGACATGACACACCTAAAACACTCATATGCATATGTCACATGAAGAAAACCATACTTTCATTCATGTTTCAACCACCATTCTTGGCAAGCCTAATAGGGCGATTTAGGACATCGTGGCTTAAGCATGACAACACCTCATTTAATCAAATAATGAGCTCAGAAACATCATATGGGACCTAAAAAATATATCCATGTCCATATAACATTGTTATATCATGTAAAACATCAAAACACTATCATACCTTCATAGTTGTTTTTTACCTCTTTAGGTCATTAGCGGTAGGCACATTTGGTAGACATGTTTCATGAATTTCTTGCACATAACTTATACCAATATTTTCATGAGAATTTATCTCACATCCCAAACTTTCTCCACAACTGATCTTTCACTATGACACCTGCAACACATGCTTGTACATGTAAATATTCACAAAAAAAGTTTTGTTATAGCTTACCATCGCACTGGAGGATACCACGACCACAAAAATGAACTCTAATGATTTCTCTACATGCCTGAAACTTCATACCAGCCTTCCCAAGTCATTACATGGCCACACCCTTCATATTTTGTCCATCACTACAAGATTAGGGTTTTAGGAGGGTTTATACCAACTTATCTTCTTAACAATGGTTCATAAAAGTCGATGACCAAATGAACCCATTCGAATTGGAATTTTTCTTGTTTAAATTCTCTACCATCCACAAAAATCCTAGGTCCCCATGTAGAGTACACATGTGTGGGTGAGCATTCAAACTTGACCATCAAGCTTTGAAAACAATGTTTTGAGATCTCAGTAGATCCTAAAACAATTTTTCATGCATTTCCTTCGTATTTTTGACCTTAAACTTTGCACACACCTATGTAAAGACCTCCTCCATGATTGTTAATGATCATTCATGCTTTCTCATCTCTGAAACTCACCATACCACCTAATTTGTCCATGCTTCTCTTACCTTGTCTTCTAGTTATTTCTTCTAAGGACCTTGAAGATGCATTATACACTTGAACCATGACCTTATACTCCTTCGAAAAATGTCAAAATGTAGACATTAAATCACACACTTATTACTATTTACTATACCACCAAGTATGTTATTTTATATATGGATCTTGCGTAAGAAAATTATTCACTAATGATCCATTCCCTAGTCCATTCGATTGTATTGTTGGTTTCTATTGTTTTTGTCTTTCACGATTGTCACTCATACACCCAATTCTAGTTAGGTCATGCAGGATCTCTATCGGCCCGATCTTGACTCATTTGTCATCATTTATCTCTGGACACTAGCACCCAAGTGCTCCTGTCCATCCTGGGCACCTGTTCCCTCTTTATGTTTGATCTTATTTTTGACATTTGAGGTCGGTCTTTTGGTTTTCCCTCTCATATCCCAAGGTACTACTCGGTGTGTTGGGTCATTAGTGTTGAAATTCGAGCAAGAGATACCTATATAAATAGAACATACATACCATAATAAGGGAGGGTAATTTCTATCAAGGGCTATCTATCTACATACCAAAGTAACTTCATTTGGGAGCATTATTCTACATACACACTACATAAGAAGGGGAGTTCATAGCTGAAAAATTAGGTGCGATTGCAAGTTTGGGGCCGGTCCGATGGAGAAAATGCGTGTGGTTAATGCGGCAGGGAGGGAGTCGAGTACCAGGAGGACCTCCAGGGGTAAGGTTGTTGTAGCGGTTCCATCCGAGCATTGGGGGGCGCTCGGGCTGGGGAGGGAGTGCGGGATGAGCCGAATGGGAGAAGGTGGAAGTTGTTCTGCGCCCTAACCCTAGGGCTCCAAAAATGAAAATATTTCCAGTAAGTGGGGGTGCGGAAGGAACGGTGATTCGAACCTGGGAGGGTGGAGATTCAGGAAACCATGGCTCGGGGCATCATCAAAAGGCTTCTTCCTTCAAGGAGGCACTAGAAAATAGGGGCGGCAGTTCCTCGGGCATACATACAGCTAAAACCTAGGCATACTTGGTTGATCTAGCCGAGGACATCCCTTCCCTCACTATAGAAAATCCAGAAGTTGAAGAATATTTCAAAAATTTAACACGGGATGCAGTGGTGGGTAGGTTTAATGGATTTTGGCCTTCCTCCACAGCTCTGTACTAGTGGGTCTTTGAAAATTGGACCAATAAATGTGAAATCTCTCTCTGCTCCAAGGGTTTTTTCGTTGTCCATTTTAGGGAAACTAAAGATTACCAGTGGTGTTTGACAGAGGGACCCTGGTTCTGGGGACATGCAGGTCTATTCATCACTCCATGGTTCCCAGATTTTAATCCGAATACTTATTCGGTGACCAAAACACCAGTTTGGGTCAGGCTTCCTAACCTTCCCTTACATCTGTGGTATGCCCTGGAAGATATTGGAAACGTCTTGGGAAAATTTATAAAAGAGGATATGGATAGAACACATTCGGGCATGTGTTCGTTCACCCGAATTTATGTTGAACTTGATTTAAGAAAAGGATTACCTGATCGAATCAACCTTAAGTTTGGTAATTTTCAGCACACCTAGGTCTTAGATTATGAGAATACCACATTCCGATGTAGACTATGCAGAAATGTAGGGCATTTGCAAGCCTCCTGTCCCTTCAATAAGAATCAAAAATCTGAAAAAGAAAATGGATCAAAATCTTCGAACGGATGGGGTTCTGTAAACCTAGATTTGGTTTCTACGTCAAAATTTAAAGATAATCCGTATAATCCTTCCTCCGATGGTAAAATAGTGACAGAGAAAAATGATACAGAGATGGGATTTCAGGAAGAAAACTTGGTTGGAAGTGGCATAAAGGGACATATACGTCGAAAGTTGAATCGGATCGGATCAGATTCCGTGCTTAGGTAATTTGATGGCATTGGCGAACCCCAGTGACCTTGTGCTGGTTATCTCGTCTGACCTTGGAAAATGGTAAGAAGTAAAGAGGTGTAAAATAAAAAGGACGCATGGGCAACATTGACGATTATTTTCCATCCTAGGGGGAAGTAATTTAAGAATTGCTCTATCTTTGGTAAAGTCAGTATGCAACTATTTTTTGGCTTTTGTAGCCCTTTTTTTTCCAGAGGATTTAGCCTCTTCTTTTAAATAGGGAACGTGTCCCTTCAACCCGCTTTATCAATAAAAAAAGAAGGGGAGTTCATTCTATTCCATCCACATATTTGCATTTTATCTAGCTACTACCCTGATATCTTGGTGTCATTGGCACGAGTAAGTTCACCAAGATGAGTGCATTATTTCACGTAAGTTCACAAACACATAAAACTACATTGAGTCTAAGATGTAGTGCGTGCTCGGTCGTAAGTTCACCATTGTGACAACCGAGGACAGTCTAACTCCTCATTTTGTGTAATGTCCCTCTTTCTTGGATAATTTTATCTAAGACCTTTGACCCATTTTGTTTACTCGATTTGACCAAGGGTGATCTCAAGGGTGACTTAAGTTTTATTAATTGTATTATATCTCGTAAAAATTAAAATATAACATTATAAAAGCACATATAATAAACTAATAAACATAATATTAAAATAGAACTTAGGAAAGTGCATTAAAAATAAAAGCACTTAATTAAAATGTATTTCTAAGGGAAAATGCGACTAGCTCAAGGGAGTTAAAAAAATAGAAAAGTGTGCCAAGCTTCCCATTAAAAAAATGTAACTTAGCCTAGGGAGGTGCAACAAAGGGAAATGAGTCGATTGGATGCAATGGAAGTCACTTTGGGTCCCTTTTTCCTTTAAAAGAAGAGGTCGACCTGCTTAGAGGCATCCCATATTTTATTTGATATTTTCTCTCTTGCATTGGAAGCTCTGAGATTTTTGCAAATAAATCCAAGGACGAAAACCCTTAGGATTTTCCTCTTGTGGACGAAAACCCCAAGAGCATTGAGAGGGATTTCTACTCAAGAAATTCCATAGATTTTCACAGAATTTTCTATTTCCAGCAGTGTTGTTTTGAAGAATAAAGATTGCAATAGTGTTATCATATTTTTCTCTTGTGGAGTGACCCATCTTTTGGCTGAATTACAGTGTTTGGGTGATATTCCAAGTCTGATTTTATATGCCATCTGTTGTACTGCCATTTTGGGATCAAGAGAAAGTAATTTCAGAATTTTTGTGAGGGTTTAAGGTGCCATTTTCAACTCTTTTCATCTGCAGATTTTCTGAACTATTTCTCAGTCTTATTTGCCTCATAAAATCTGGTTTTCTTCATATTTTGGCTCATATAGTTATCAATTTAGAGGAAGCACAAATTTGATTGAGTGTTGTTTGTAAGAGTATTATGCCAAAATCCTAGTCACACTTCCCATGTTTTATTCAGATCTGTGTGATAATCTAATAACATTTTGTCTATACATTACTTTTGAGGTTGGGGTTTGCCATAAAATCCTTTCAAGGAAATATAGATCCAATTGGGGATATTTCGGGCGTTAGAGAAATGTTCCTCCTACATGTAGGGTTTTGATTTGATTCTATACAACCATGAGAGATTGGTCCACACAAATATTACACACGTAGACGAGCACGACTAGAGGTTGACATTGAAACATGTGTTAGAGCTGAAACCAAGGGTGATAGACACAGAGATCTTCATATAATCCTCGAGATGAGCAAGTGGATCTCGGACAGAGAATTTTTAGGACTATGCTAGCCACTCAACAACGGTTGATTCAGTCCATAGAATGTATGAGATTTACTTTGGGACAAAGTTGGCCTTGGATAGGCCAAGAGATAGATATGACAGGAGAGAAAAACCCATATCATTTGCCAGTAGTCACAGGAGGCACAATAAATCACCTTTAGAGATTGGTAGTGTGAGGGGATCTCCTCGCCGTAGGAAGAGGCACACTCATACATATGAGAGAAGGCCTACCCAGATAATGAGATAGGCCTATACAACCTAGTTTCTTACCTAGAAATGATTCACTAGAGGTTCAAGATCCCTTGAGGAAGTGGCCTCTCAGACAATGTTATGGAAGCTAGTGATGAGTGGAGGAATCTACCATAACATGTGAGGGATGTTTTTCCCCTTCTGCAATATTGTGCACAAAGGAGAGATAGTTTGAGGGCCAAACAGGATAGGAGGCCTAGATCACATCAAAATAGGGAGCTAAAGCAGGCTACCAATAAGGTGACTCTTTCCACCTTTGATGGTAGTGGGAAGATCAGTGTCAGAGCTTGGATTCATAAGCTTGACACATATCTCACCCTCAAGCCTATGGAAGAGGAGGAGGCCATTCAATTTTCTACTTTGCACCTCAAGGAGTAGCATATGATTGGTGGCATCATGGTTTGGTAACCCAAAATCATGATCTCTTATGCTCTTCCAGAGAATTCAACGAGCGGCTGATTACTAGGTTTGACAGGAAGGATGTGGAGTTGTACTATAGGGACTTGGCTCAACTCGCCAGATGGGACATGTTGATTCATACATCAACGAGTTCCAACGCATACAATGATGGTTCCAGAGATGCCGGAAAAGCGTGTGGTGATGCTCTTTATAGAGGGACTACATGATAGATTGAGGGGTTTTGCCAAGGTTCTTAAGCCTAGAACTTTGCATGAGGCCATTTAGATGACATTGGACTTAGACACCACTCCTCCATTTCAGCCCCAAAAGAAAAATGTCAAGACTGATAAATCATAACAACATGAAAGTGAGCAGCCCACTTCTTCAGAGGTTGAACCTACACCAAAGATGGACCTTAATATGAAGAGTGACCTTCTCAGAAAAAAATATGTTTTCATTGCAAAGATCCTTGGGGACCGGGTCATAGGTGTCTTGGAAAGGGTAAGATACATCTCATTGAGTTTGTTTTAGATGTGGATGATGATACTAATTCAGAAAATGAACATGGAAAACCAACGCCAAACATTGTAAATGATGGTAGACTCACTTATCTTTTAGGAGTACCAAGGTATAATCGATTCATGTTTAAAGGTAAAATGTTCGGGTGTAAGGTCATGACACTTCTTAATAGTGGATCTACACATAACTTCCTGGATGAAGGATTGGTAAACAAAAGAGGTTTGCATTATGATAATTTTGAAGGCTTTGATGTGATTACAACAGGTGGTCTCATTATTCCTTGCAAGAAGAAAGTAAACAAAGTTAGCATTCTATTTGGTGAGTATACACTTTGTGATGAATTCTATGTTATTGAATTGAAGGATAACAATGTTGTGCTTGGTATGTAATGGCTACATTCACTAGGAAGAGTCACCCAAGATTTATAAGCTATGGAGTTGAGTTTCAAACATGAAGGGAAACAAGTCGCCATGAGAGCACTCAAATACACACCACCCCTCAAATGACATCCAAGTGTATGATAGTTATGGACAAGAAATCATCTCATGAAGAAATCTATGAGGATTTTTCATTATATACCAAGTATGGGATATCAAGGACAAGATGAAGAGTATGACAAATTGGGGGCATACTTGAGGAGGATTGTGGCACTTTTTATGAGCAAGTTGCATAAGCTCTCTTTTGCATACCTTGAGCAGTTTGGTATAGTGCATATGAAATCATTCAAAAAGCTTAGGTTGATTTGGGATCCAAGGATCGATTGAAATGCAGATTTGATATTTGAGATTGCTTGGGGGCAAGCAATCCCGGGACAGGAGGACGGTAATGTCCATCTTTCTCAAATAATTTTATCGAAGATCTTTGGCCCATTTTGTCTACTCGACGGTTATCCGTAAAATTCGATGAGGGCAATTTTACCAATAACCATACCAAAATTTTGTTCCAATCCTCATTAGGGATCCTCTTGCGTTCAAACGTTGTAAAATCCCTTCCTGAGAAATCTGGTTTTCGAACTTAGTCTTTTGAGCCTTTTTGGTCGGGCGCATGAAATTGCTATGTAACACCAACTTTTGGTGTGCCCCCTTTAAAACCTTTGGTGCATGATTTTGATGTCAACACACCTTTGGTGCGCCAAAGTATGTTGAGCCTTCCCACTGCGTGTGCGCCAAGGCACATGCACCTTTGTGTTGACACAACTTTTGTTGCGCCATGTTTTGGTGCGCCAAAGGGCGCACGCTTTTTCCTGTTTCATGACAAGAACTCTCATGCACCCTTTAAAAATTGGGTGGTGCATTGATGACCAGCTCACCTATATATATATATGTGTTTGCGCGCCCAAATGTCATTTTCACTATTCGCAGAGCACGTGATTTCCTTTTCTCGAGCCTTCATTCTGCCCTCGCCTCGTTTTCAAGCATTGTGGACCCGTTTTCCAAGATTTTTGCTATTTATCCGGGGTGCTGCTCATCTCTTCATGAGTTTTGCTAGATAGTGCTTCTTGCTTGCTGGTTTGGTTTTGATATGCATGTGTTGAGCTTTTTCCCCGCATGTTGTCTTTCCTTATCTTCCTCTTTCTAGATCTGCATTGGAGGAGGATGTCATCCTAGAAACAATGGTTTGTAACCCTCCTGGTTTTAACCATTTCATTTACCCAAATGACCTGTCAAAAAGGAAAAGAGGAGAAGAAGAAATCTAAACCATGTAAAGACCCCTTTGAGAGTGATTTAGTTCATTTGCTTTCTCTCTTGCCTTGCGCATCTCGTCACCCCCTGCAACATGAACAAAACCCGCGCCAATGGCGCACCCATCATGCTTGTTGCATCATGAACTCCTGCGCCCTCAAGGCGCGCCTCTTTCACATGCTGCAAGTGCTAAACTTGCGCCCCTTTGGCGCACCAATCCTTCCTTGCTGCATCACATTTCCATGCGCCAATGGCGCACCCAGCATCCATGCAACACAAGCTTTATCTGCGCTAAAGTAAAAATCTTTAAAGGCGCAGGCACATCCCCGATTACAATAACATCATGTTGTGTAAACCTTTCATGCGCGCCATGCTCCCTTTGGCGCACGAAAAGTTCTTGTTACACAAACCATCCATGCGCCAAAGGGCGCACCAAATCCCAATGCAACATGAAAATTCCATGCGCCAAAGGGCGCATCCTGTCACTATGTAACACGCACTTTTCATGCGCCCTTTATAAAATGCAATCTGCAGTATGCATGCGCCATGCGCCTTTGGCGCCAGTTTTATCCTTGCAACACCCTCTTCCTGTGCGCCTTACCTATTTAGCCCTGTAAGCTGCAATTTTCATGTGCCCTGCGCCCTGAGCCTGAAAATAACTAACTCTTTCTTCTGTTAGCACTTCAATGGGAAATCAAATGACTGATACAACCTTTCTACGTTGGGTTTCACTTCTTCTTCATGCAGATCAGCAGATAAACTTAGAAGAACATATGTCAACATCCAGCAAAAGACCTATCAAATTGAAAGGAAAGGCTAAGCTACGGAGGAAGAAATGAAATACAAATATCGAGGGTCGAATGCCCGAGTCACAGCCGAACGCAGCATGGACATCTCGAGACTCACAATGGGGACATCTTCGAAAGTCTGGAGGAAGCTCTTTCCGCATTGCGCGTAACTCATAAAGCTTCAAGAGACAAAAGAAGAGAAAAGGCTACTAAAAGAGCAAAACAAATATCACTGCTCCAAGCCTTTAGAAGATGGGTAGTGTCCCCACAATCTGCGCGAGACTTCAACAAGGAGAAAATCAAAAAATATGCAAAGATGGTGGCAGTTGTATGGCCGTTTTTTGCTTGGAGGAGCCAGATCCTCGGGAGAAAGAGTGATCACCGAGTTTGTCAATTTGTATCCGAACATCGGAAAGGCAAACAAGGAGCTCCAAGCATTATGGGCCCATATCAAGAGCTCGAACATGCTAGATCTGCGACACGAGACCTTTCAACAAATGTTTGGATTGATCGAAGATCCGGTCAAGTTCGGCGCCTTCGGCCATCCAAGGGCCCTCAACAAAATCATGTCCAGACTACCTGGGTGGATCGGCTTGAAGAAAAATTGACAAGGTAAAGGAAGAGGCCTGGATCAATGCATCAAATGGAGGAATTGTTCTCAACATGTCCGGGGTTGCTCACTCCTTCCTTTACCTTAAGGTTAGCTAATGAAACCATCCGGATCTTGAGGAGATCGCTTCTCAAGGAAAGAGTCATTTGACACGAATCTATCAACAACCTTCCGGCTGTAGGGACTTCATCGGGTTCCTCATCGAGGCAAAGAGAAGGACTATTCCAAACTTCCAGAAGCTCATGGATGAGCGGGAGACTTGTGAGGCGAACAATGCACAAGGATCCTTCCCAGGATCAATTTGGGCCAATGATCAACAAGTTTTTGGAATAAGCGCTATATCTCATCACCTTAAGGCATCAAAAGCAGGCTACCCCCTTTCGGCCGCAGGATGATGACGACGAGTAGCTGCTCTTCTTCTTCTTCTTCTTCTTCTTCTTCTTCTCTCTCTTCTCCAACTTTCTTGTTGGAATGTCTAAAGTATGTTGGCACAAATGATGACATCATCCATGTTGCATCATGGGATGATGTCATCCATCAAGTTGTCAAAAGTCAACATGACTTTTAGATATTTTGTAAATATCTTTGTAAATAGGTGGTTGGCTCCTTTTTGCCTTCTTTCCTTCTCCTCTTCTATATATATTGGAATACTTGTTGTATTCAAAGGTGGACATTTTTTAGATGAAAATAGAAGTGAGGAGAGAAAGACTTTGAGCTTTCTTCAGAATAAGAAAAAATAATACAAATATGAGACTTTGTGCTCTTTGAATAGTGTGTTATGCATCGACCTTTCTTATGTTAGATCTGTATGTGTTTAATGTTAGATTCATATCTACTTTTCGTCATTTGCTCATCAAGATTGCTTTGTTTATTTATGCAAGTAGGTTTGGCTCTGTTTACTACCAACCCAAAAACATAAATCTTCCGACCTTTCTCGCTTTGGAATTCATTTCTTTTTCCCTTCGGACTGCTCTTTCTTCCTCCTCTCTTTCATCCCTTTCTCTTCGCAATCGAAATCAATCTCTGGGATGAGATCCCAAACCCCGAAGGCGAGAATGAGATTTGCACAAGAGGGCCTGGTAGAATAAAGAATAAACCAATTTCACTTACGACTCAAAGAGGGGCTATGCCCTGCACACTGTTGGCTCGTCTATCCATAGATCTGTCCAGGCGACAGATTTTCGGACCAACAGTTTTTGGCGACTCTACTGGGGATCGAACGGATCTATCAGATCTATGAAGGTGGTAGGATAGAAAATTAGAAAAAATCAGAAAAATCACTACCTGTTTGCAAACTTGAACTTTTTGTTAAAAATCCAAAATTTTGCAAAAATGCTCCAAATTGAAAATTTTCTTCTGAGATCCATAGATCGGGCCTAGTTAAAGAGCTTTAGTTCACTGAGTTTTTATAAAAATCAGTATTTTTCCGTAGATCTGAATTTTTGACTGTTTACCAAAAGTTTGAAACCCTCTGAAAAAGTCAAAACCAGATCTGAAAATCAGCTTGCTAATCTTCTCTGTCGTTTTATCCTCGCTGTTATTTGTCATTAACCGCAATCGGTTTTCTGAAGAGGATAGTTTTTAAATATTTAGAAAAGTGCCTGCTGCTGGTTTTTGACAGAAAAACCAGAAAATCAGCAAGTACACCCAAAAAGAAATTTTAAATCTGCGCTACAATATCGCAGATCGGGAAGGTACACTGGCAGGTGAACCTTTTACACGCAGCCAGAAAGCTCGCGGAGAAACTGATCCGACTTTCGATCTGCTTCAAAGGCACAATTTCAGCGTAACACCGGCACGTTTTTCAACGCTAAGCTCGGCCGACCGGTCATCCAGGAGCATCTCACCTCCACGGAGAAAGAATCTTTCGCAAGGAGCATCTACGTCCCTTTGTAGTGCTTTGCTGCTCAGTGGAACCACCCTTCCAGCTCGTGTTCTCTTTCCAGCCTTTCAAATGGCAGTACCATGGGGAAATGCCATGGGTCCTCTCGCACTGCCACATCCAGTTCACGCGCTCCCTCACGGAAACCGAAAGAATTTTCCCAAATTCGATGGGAGCGGAAATCAAAGCACGGATTCCCACATATCTGCATTCATTATGTCATGCAGTATTTTGGATGTGACTCATGAAGATGTGTCGGTTCACCTTTTTCTGGAAACTCTACAAGGGCCCGCAGCTGAATGGTTTCAGCATTTGCCGGCCGGATCTATCACCAGTTGGGCCACCTTGCGGGAGGCTTTTGAAGACAGATACAAGCCTTCAGAGGATGCATTTGCATTATTATCACGGATCACTCACCTGAAGAAGGAGGCCAATGAGACCATGCGCGATTTTATCACCCGGTTCAATGCACTAATCAACCGTGTCCCTGTTGCCATGCTTCCAACACCGGAGAATCAGAAATGTTTCTTCGTGAACGCCATGAGTTCAAAAGTTAGTTTCTTGCTCCTTCAAGAGCGAGTAGCTACCTTAGTTCTCGCTCAGGCGCTGCCATTCGAATAGAAGATAATTTGATAATATCTGGCGAGTTGAAAAAGGAATCATCCAAGTCCAAATCTTCAGACCCTTCGCCTACTACTTCGTCTGATCCGGCATTCCAAAAGATGGCGAACGATTTGCTCGCATTAAAGAAGCAGTTGGCCCAGGCTCCTAGTTCCTCATACCGGGATGTTCCACGAAGGAGTTTCGTTCCCAATAATGTTTCACAAAGGCCGCGCTCTACCTGCAACTGCTCCACGGTTGGCGCTTGAAGCTCCTCCGGTCAATGCTCTGGCCGAGATTGAAGAAGAAGAGCAGTACTATGAAGAACCTTCGTCTCAAGGCGAAGATGATCAAGATGTCGGTGAGCCGACTGGTGACTCTACTATTGGATATATGGAATTTGATGAGGAAGAATCTGATGAAGAGGAGGGTACTCAAGGCTATGCAAGCTGAAAATCATATGTTGTTTTTACCCGCTCGCAAGGAAAAGAAGCAGAAGTGGCTGCCCATGTGCAGAAGGAGAAGGCCGTGTCAAACGTGCCTCCGACCATTGCTAAAAGAGGTAATCCTCTTCCTACTCAACTCCCTGTTAAGTCTTTTACAAAGAAATCTTTTCCCCCCATCTCTCCTCCAAATCAGCCCCCTCATATTCCTATCAAGATCAGTAACCCTGTTCCACCATCGCGAGGAGAGGGACTCATTCCCTCACCAGCGCAACCCTTGGCCGCATTTGATATCATAGATCATGCTAAAAAGACCAAGATCCAAATGTCTGAAGCTGAGTACCTTCAGTCAAATCCCGAACAGCTTGTAAGATTAACCAAATATATTCAGAGTCAAGCTGTTATATCTAAGCAGGTTTCCCCGAAAGGAATCCTTTCCACTCCTCCTGAATCCCGCATAAATGTTGCTTCAACATCTGCATCAGGTAAGATAGAGCCTTTCTATCTCTCTCCTAATCAATGGCCATAAGTTGAGTAACTGCATAATTGATTCTGGAGCTTCGGATAACGTCATGCCGGCAAAAGTCACCCATGCTTTGGGCCTCACTCTTACCAAGCCTTTTGACGATGTTATTCCTTGGAAACCAAACAGGTGCCGTTGATTGGCCAAATCAAAGACGCGCAATTTGCATTTGCGGCATTCCCTGATAAGAGGGTAAAGATGACCGTCCTTGTCGCTGACATTCCAGCAGCCTATGGAATTTTGCTGGGAAGAAGTTTTGCAGTGAAGTTGGTGGAGAAATTCATATGGACTGGTCTAAAGCTAGAATTCCGTCAAAGGTGTAATGCAGACATTAGAGCCAGAATCACAAAAGAAATACTTGGTTACTAGCTCTGAAGACCCCAAGGCCCAAATCCTTTTTGAATCATCAGGGATGGGGAACTACTTCTTATCTACCGAGACGGATAAAACGGGTGTTCTCGTTCAGGAAAAGGATCTTAATGAGATCTGGACCTTGCAGTTTGATGGAAGTTGCGCAACTAGTGGATGTGGCGCTGGGGCTGTGCTGATATCTCCCGAAGAGGAGGTAATTCCTCTCTCTTTCAAATTGCAGTTTTTCAACACTAACAATACTGCTGAGTATGAATCTCTGTTACTCGGTATGCAAGCCGCAAAGGAAAGAGGAATTAAAAATCTAAAAGTGCAAGGTGATGCGGATTGGTTGTAAACCAAGTCAAGAGGATTTATCAAGTAAAAAATGAGAGGCTCAGGCACTACCGTAATGCAGTATGGGACAACATCGAAGAATTTGATGCTTTTTCAATAGAGGCAATTCCAAGAGCTCAAAATGACATGGCCGATTCATTGGCCGTTTCAGCATCTCTGATGCTCCCACACCCAGGTTTGAAAATAGACAAATACACCATTGAGGTGGTTTTCGCCCAAGTGTGCCAGACAATTCCCAGCATTGGCAAGTGTTTCAATGATGACAATCAACTCATTGCCTTTCTGGAAAAATCAGAAAATTTTGAGGAGTTGCATTTTGAAGGATCCACTTCTACATGCCGTGAATCGATCACCGGTCAAAACCACGAATCAAAAGAGAACGACGGCATATGTCAGCTCAAAGGAAATAAAATTCCGAAGGGCCTGGTTTCTCTCGAACGGTTGTTTGACAGGCATGATCGTTTTGTGAAAAAGAAGAGGCGAGATGATCCTGACTCATCCCCAGAGACCGAACCAGTCAATATAGGTTCGGAGACACATCCGCAATTTGTGAACATTGGGAAATGTTGCACACCAGAAGAGAAGCGGAAATTTGTCAAGTTGCTAAAAAATATATGGATGTATTGGCATGGTCCTATGCCGATTTAAAGTCCTTCAAGCCAAAGGACGTTCAGCATGATATCCCATTGAAAGAAGACGTCAAAGCCTTTCGCCAGAAGCAGAGGCACTATAATCCTAAGATCTCGGGCACTATCCAGGCCGAAATTCAGAAGATGCTGGATGCAAGAATCATCTTCCCGATCCATCACAGTACTTGGGTAGCAAACATTGTGCCAGTACGCAAGAAGAACGGTGAAATACGCATATGCGTAGATTTTCGAAACTTGAATCAGGCGTCCTTAAAAGACAACTACCCACTTCCTATAATGGATCAAGTTTGCATAAGCAAGAATGGGATCGAGATGTTGTCCATGCTTGATGGTTTTTCAGGCTACAATCAGATTGAAGTCTCGCCTGAAGATCAATTCAAAACAACATTCACTACTCCCTGGGGTACATTCACCTACAGCAGAATGCCTTTCGGTTTAACCAACGCTGGTGCCACTTTTCAGCGGGCCATGGATTTGGCATTCAAAGGTATGATGGGGAAGGTCATTGTGGTTTATTTAGATGACTTAACTGTGTTCTCTAAAAAATGAAGTGATCATTGTGATCATTTGGAGCAAGTATTGGCCAGATGCCGAGAGCATGGGATTTCCCTAAACCCAAAAAAGTCTGTTTTTGGAGTCACAGAAGGAAAGCTTCTGGGGCATGTCGTTAGCAAGGAAGGAACAAGGATAGATACTGAAAGAGTTAAGGCTATTCAGAGCCTTACTTTGCCTACAAGCAAGACTGGCGTTCATTCTTTCTTTGGAAAGGTGAACTTCCTAAGGCGTTTTGTTCCCGACTTTGCTGAGAAGACTCGTCACATATTGAACATGATGAAGGGGACACCAACTTTCAGATGGAGTGAAGAGGGGAAAAGGTCGTTTGAGGAAATAAAAGCTTCTGTTGCTCATGCACCGGTCCTGGTATGTCCCGATTTCTCCAAAGATTTTATCATGTATAGTTATGCATCTGAGCATACTGTGTCTGCAATATTAATGCAAAAGAATTCAGAAGACGTTGAATCCCCGATTGCATTCATGAGTTCTCCTCTCAAGCCTCACGAACTAAAAATGACTCAACTGGAAAAGCATGCCTTTGCCGTTGTCAAAGCAGTTAAGAGTTTCAGGTACTATATTTTAAATTCTCATACAGTAGTACTAGTTCCTGACACAGCAGTGAAGTCAATCCTAACTCAACAGGAGTTAGGGAGCTTGCGAGGAAATTGGATTGCAAAGGTCCAGGAGTACGATCTGGATATAAAACCAACCAAGCTGGTGAGAGGCAAGGGCCTATGTCAGCTTATGGCTGAAAACAAAGTTTCAGAAAGCCCTAAGGAAAAAGAGGACTGTACCAATGAAGCGCAAAGCCCTCTGGAGGAAACCCATTCTCTACCTCTGGTCCTATTTGTTGCAACCAGCGATGAATGGTATTCAGATATTGCTTTCTTTCTCACTTACGGTGAATGTCCAACTCACCTAACCGCAAAGGAGAAGCGCACTACAAAGCTCAGGGCGGCCAAGTATGTCATCTGGGATGACGGTTTATACAAGCGCGGAATAGATGGTGTCTTCCTGCGATGTGTCGACAAACCCCAGCAGGTGAGACTACTGGAAAGTTTTCATAATTCAGCCTGTGGAGGCCATTTCTCTTCCTCCGTAACTGCACACAAGATCATTCGAGCCAGGTACTATTGGCCGACGCTCTTCCAAGATACAGCTACCTGGGTAGCAAAGTGTGAACCTTGCCAGCAGTTCGTCGGCAAGCCCAAGCTGGCTGCCTTTCCCCTAAGGCCGGTTATTATCAACGAGCCATTCAGGCAATGGGGAATTGATTTTATTGGTGCACTCAACCCCCAATCGAGTGCCGGACATAGTTATGTCCTGACAGCAACAGATTACTTCACTAAATGGGTGGAAGCCATACTGTCAAACATGCCACTTCTGAGGTTGTTTGTAATTTCATTAAAGAAAATATTATTGTCAGGTTCGGCGTGCCCAACAAGATTGTTGCTGATAATGCTTCTAACTTCTCCTCACGAGAAGTTATTAGTTTTTGTTATGAATATGGAATAACTTTGGCTCATGCCTCAGATTATTACCCTCAAGGAAATGGTCAAGCAGAATCCAGCAATAAAAACTTGGTGACCATCATACGAAAACTGGTGGAAGCAAATCAACGAATGTGGCACAAGTCCTTATATGACGCTTTGTGGGCAGACCGCATTACTCCTAAGAGGTCTCTCGGTATGTCACCTTTTCAAGTGTTATATGGCACTGATGCCGAGCTTCCCATTTCTGTTGAACTCCCTGCTCTGCGCTTGGCACGAGCCATAGAAGATGAAACTTTCCAGAATTCTCTAGAAAAAAGGATCATGTATCTGGCAGAACTTGAAGAAAAGAGAGTAAGGGTGGTCGACAGGATCACCGAACATCAGAATCAAGTCAAGAGACTGTTCGATAAGAAAGCCAAGCAGAGGGATTTTCAAGTGGGAGATCTCGTTCTTTTATGGGACAAGCGAAGAGAGCCAAAGGGCATGCACGGAAAGTTGGATTCTCTGTGGAGAGGGCCTTTCAAAATCAAAGACTCAACGGAGAGAATAGTTTCTATCTCTCATATCGGATGGACCGAACTCCCGCTTCCCTATAGTGGGCAAAGATTCGAAGATCTTCAAGAAGTAGAGCTTACTCTTCTTCTTTGTACGCTTTTGCTTTAAGTTGTGTGTTTGCTTTCGCTCGTGTGTTTGCTTTGGTTTGTTGTGTGTTCCCTTGTCCTCCCTCCGGTCACCCTTATTTTTTGACTCTGTTACCTAATGGATAGGCACAAGTGATCGGGATTCTCTACCCCGAGTTTGCTCGTGGATAGTCCCCAAAGAGCCATTTGTTATCCCATAAAATCGACAAGGCAATTTTACCGATAACCATACCGAAATTTTGTTCCGATCCCTCGTTAGGGATCCCTTGCGTTCGAAACGTTGTAAAATCCCTTCCCGGGAAATCTGGTTTTTCGAACTTAGTCTTTTGAGCCTTTTTTTGGTGGCGCATGAAATTGCTATGTAACACCAACTTTTGGTGCGCCCCTTTAAAACCTTTGGCGCATGATTTTCAGTGTCAACACACCTTTTGGTGCGCCAAAGTATGTTGAGCCTTCCCTACGTGCGCCAAGGTGCATGCGCCTTTGTGTTGGCACAACTTTTGTTGCGCCATGTTTTGGTGCGCCAAAGGGCACACATAACTTCATGTCGACATAGCTTTTGGTGCGCCAAAGGCGCGCTTAATTTCCTGCTGGCAAATGTTTTCATGCGCCAAAGGGCGCACGCTTTTCCCTGTCGACAGCAACTCTCATGCGCCCTTTAAAAAGTGGGTGGCGCATTGATGACCAGCTCACCTATATATATATATGTGTGTTTGTGCCCAAATGTCATTTTCACTATTCGCAGAGCACGTGATTTCCTTTCTCTGAGCCTGTCAGCCCCTGCCTCATCGTTTTCAACGCGTTGTGGACCCGTTTTCTAGATTTTTGCTATTTATCCGGGTAAGTGCTCTTGTCTCTTTCGTGAGTTTTGCTAGATAGTGCTTCTTGCTTGCTGGTTTGGTTTTTGATATGCATGTGTTGAGCTTTTTCCCCCCCGCATGCTGTCTTTCCTTATCTTCCTCTTTCCAGATCTGCTGGAGGAGGATGTCATCCTAGAAACAATGGTTTGTAACCCTCCTGGTTTTAACCATTTCATTTACCCAAATGACCTGTCAAAAAGGAAAAGAGGAGAAGAAGAAATCTAAACCATGTAAAGACCCCTTTGAGAGTGATTTAGTTCACTGTTTCTCTCTTGCCTTCGGCGCATCTGTCACCCCTGTTACATGAACAAAACCCGCGCCAATGGCGCACCTTTCATACTTGTTGCATCATGAACTCCTGCGCCCTCAAGGCGCGCCTCTTTCACATGCTGCAAGTGCTAAACTTGCGCCCCTTTGGCGCACAATCCTTTGGCGCATCACATTTCCATGCGCCAATGGCGCACCCAGCATCCATGCAACACAAGCTTTATCTGCGCTAAGTACAAATCTTTGAAGGCGCAGGCGCATCCCCGATTACAATAACATCATGTTGTGTAAACCTTTCGTGCGCCGCGCCATGCTCCCTTTGGCGCACGAAAAGTTCTTGTTACACGAACCATCCATGTGCCAAAGGGCGCACCAAATCCCAATGCAACATGAAAATTCCATGCGCCAAAGGGCGCATCCTGTCACTATGTAACACGCACTTTTCATGCGCCCTTTATAAAATGCAATCTGCAGTATGCATGCGCCATGCGCCTTTGGCGCCAGTTTTATCCTTGCAACACCCTCTTCCTGTGTGCCTTACCTATTTAGCCCTGTAAGCTGCAATTTTCATGCGCCCTGCGCCCTGAGCCTGAAAATAACTAACTCTTTCTTCTGTTAGCACTTCAATGGGAAATCAAATGACTGATACAACCTTTCTACGTTGGGTTTCGCTTCTTCTTCATGCAGATCAGTAGATAAACTTAGAAGAACATATGTCAACATCCAGCAAAAGACCTATCAAATTGAAAGGAAAGGCTAAGCCTACGGAGGAAGAAATGAAATACAAATATCAGAGGGTCAGAATGCCCGAGTCACAGGCCGAATGCAGCATGGACGCCTCGAGACTCACAATGGGGACATCTTCCGAAATCTCAGGGGGAAGCTCTTTCGCAGATTGAACTCAAAAAGTTCAAGAGACAAAAGAAGAGAAAAGACTACTAAAAGAGCAAAACAAATATCTACTCCAAGCCTTACAGAAGATGGGTAGAGTGCCTCCCACAACTGCCGCCGAGACTTCTGAGCTTCTCAGCCAGGAGAAAATCAATGAATATGCAAAGATCGGTGAGCAGGGTATGGCCGTTTTTGCTTGGAGGAGCCAGATCCTCAAGGACAGTGAAAGAGTGATCACCGAGTTTGTCAATTTGTATCTGAACATCGGAAAGGCAAACAAGGAGCTCCAAGCATTAGCGGGGCCCATATCAGAAGAGCTGGAACATGCTAGACTGCGACACGAGACCTTTCAACAAATGTTCGACTGTTCAGTCGAAGATCTGGTCAAGTTCGGCGTCTTCGGCCATCCAAGGGCCCTCAACAAAATCATGTCCACTCTGGACTACCGGGTGGATCAGCTTGAATTTGTTCTGGAAAAAATCGACAAGGTAAAGGAAGAGGCCCTGGATACAATGCATCAAATGGAGTGAATTGTTCTCAACATGTCTCCAGGGTTGCTCACTCCTTCCTTTACCTTAAGGTCAGCTGATGAAACCATCCGGATCTTCAAGGAGATCGCTTCTCAAGGAAGATGTCACATTTGACACTGAATCTATCAACAACTTCGCCCAGAGGGACTTCATCGGGTTCCTCATTGAGGCGGAGAAGGACTATTCCAAACTTCTCGAGAAGCTCATAGATGAGCGGGAGACTGGAGGCGATCACTGACGGCACAAGGATCCTTCCCAGATCAATTTGGGTTTTTTTGGAATACCGCGCTCGTTCCATATCTCATCACCCGAGTAAGATCAAAAGCAAGCTACCCTTTCGGCCGCAGGATGATGATGACGCAGTAAAGTGCTCCTTCTTCTTCTTCTCCTTCTTCTTCTTCTTCTTCTCTCTCTTCTCCGACTTTCTTGTTGGAATGTCTAAAGTATGTTGTTACACAAATGATGACATCATCCATGTTGCATCATGGGATGATGTCATCCATCAAGTTGTCAAAAGTCAACATGACTTTTAGATATTTTGTAAATATCTTTGTAAATAGGTGGTTGGCTCCTTTTGCCTTCTTTCCTTCACCTCTTCTATATATATTGGAATACTTGTTGTATTCAAAGGTGGACATTTTTAGATGAAAATAGAAGTGAGGAGAGAAAGACTTTGAGCTTTCAGAATGTAAGAAAACAGTAATACAAATATTGAGACTTTGTGCTGAATAGTTGTGTTATGCATCAGACCTTTCTTATGTTAGATCTGTATGTGTTTAATCTGTTAGATTCATATCTACTTTTCTGTCATTTGCTCATCAGTATTGCTTTGTTTATTTATGCAAGTAGGTTTGGCTCTGTTTACTACCAACCCAAAAACATAAATCTTCCGACCTTTTCGCTTTGGAATTTATTTCTTTTATCCCTTCGGACCTGTTCTTTCTTCCTCCTCTCTTTCATTCCTTTCTCTTCGCAGCTGGAAATCAATCTACTGGGATGAGATCCCAACCCCGAAGGCGAATATCGTGAGATTTGCACAAGATTCCCGCGGTGGAATAGCAATAAACCAATTTTGCTTTTGCTTCGACTCAAAGAGGGCTATGCCCGCACACACCGTTGGCTCGCCTATCCACAGATCCTGTCCCAGCATGCATTTTCGACCAACACGGCCAAAGGGTGAGCTCAAGGGTGACTTAAGTTTTATTAATTTTATTATATCGTGCAAAAATTAAAATATAACATTATAAAAGCACATATAATAAATTAATAAACTTAATATTAAAATAGAACTTAAGAAAGTGCATTAAAAATAAAAACACTTAATTAAAATGTATTTCCTAAGGGAAAATGTGACTAGCTCAAGGGAGTTTAAAAATAATAGAAAAGTGTGTCAAACTTCCCATTAAAAAAATGTGACTTGGCCTAGGGAGGTGCAACAAAGGGAAATGAGTTGATTGGATGCAATGGAGGTCACTTTGGGTCCCTTTTTCCTTTAAAAGAAGAGGTCGATCCGCTTAGAGGCATCCCAAATTTTATTTGATAATTGTCTCTCTTGCATTGGAAGCTCTGAGCTTTTTGCAAATAAATCGAAGGATGAAAAACCTTAGGATTTACCTCTCGTGGATGAAAACCCCAAGAGAACTGTGAGGGATTTCTACTCAAGAAATTCTCATAGATCTTCTGCAAAATTTTCTATTTCCAGCAGTGTTGTTTGAAGAATAAAGATTGCAGCAGTGTTATCATATTTTTCTCTTGTGGAGCGACCCATCTTTTGGCTGAATTACAGTGTTTGGGAGACATTCCAGGTCTGATTTTATATGCCATCTGTTGTACTGCCATTTTGGGATCAAGAGAAAGTAATTTCAGAATTTTTGTGAGGGTTTAAGGTGTCATTTTCAACTCTTTTCATCTGCATATTTTCTGAACTATTTCTCAGTCTTATTTGCCTCATAAAATCTGGTTTTCTTCATATTTTGGCTATTAAAAATATAGTTATCAGTTTAGAGGAAGCACAGATTTAATTGAGTGTTGTTTGCAAGAGTATTATGCCAAAACCCTAGTCGCACTTCCCATGTTTTATTCAGATCTGTGTGATAATCTAATAGCATTTTGTCTATACATTGCATTTTGAGGTTGGGGTTTGCCATAAAATCCTTCTAGACAATATAGATCCAATTGGGGATCTTTCATTTTTCATCTTTCATTTTTAGGGTTTAATGGCTTTAAGAGGTTTTTACAGGAGGATATTTTTGTAGGTTAACAGGTACCTTGGCGATCCAAGTGCGACATACAGGGGGTCAAAGGTGAACAAGTGAAAAACCCTTGTGATAGTATCGAAACCAAGTTTCGACCTTTGATGTAGACTCCAACCTCCACAGAGGTCTTGGGCACCCATATGCTCCCTTATCCTTACCTAGCACCCTTGTCTAGGCATTTCCACCTCTTATGCATTTTTCTCGAGGTTCGCATGCGATGATTTGTACTTCTGTTTCATCACATTCTTCATCCAGGCATACTTGGGACAAGAGTAATCAAGGTAAGTACCTTGTCGCTCTCATTTCCTTTCATAATTAAAATTAAATAAATTGCCTAACATTTATATTTCATTGTAAGTCATTTATAATAGTCATTGCTTTCATATTTTAATAAAATAAATTCATATTTTATTAAATCACAAAACACTCCTCACATGCTCACATTAGCCTTCTTTGCCTCATACCTCAAGCAACCATACTATTTGCTTGTATTAGGTCTAGGACTAGGCCTAGATTGGATTGCTTCAACACATACTTCATGGAATCTGACTTGTTCTCCATCTTGTAGACACTCATACACCTCTGACACAACTCTCTAAACATGTTAGACACCATAGCAACCTTTAACCACCTTTGGAGCTCATACACAACACCTTGCTTGCTTGAACCATGCATACACACCTGACACCATGCCACTTCACCAATGCAACACTTCATGACACCAAAACAAGACACTATCAATCAACCTTCATGCTTCTTGATGATTGACACCCCATGCCGACTCCTTTGTCACATGACACCCTTTGACATCAATGACAACACCAATGACATAATGTCCAACAAGTAAAACTCGTTTCTTTTATTTCTATCATTTTTGATCTTCTTCGTTAGTCTTGATGATGAAGTCCCCATTTTAGCTATCAACTCTTCACCGAATATATCCTGTAATGGTAATGTTGTGAAATTGATTGCATATCTCAAACGAATGTCATTATTAACATTTCATTCTATAATAAAGTATTTTCTTGATTCCACCGCCTCTATCTCGAGCAAAAGACACAAAGTCACTCTTCCCATTTTTGTTTAGCCCTTTTCCATCTACTTGTTGAGGGAGTAATGATAAGGTGTAATGGAAGCATTAATGATTGAAATATCCAACATGTTTGGAAAGTGGGTTAAGGGTCACCTTTGAAGATGGTGAGATATAATTGACTATAAAATTTGATTGTTAAAATCTTATAAAACAAATCTTGTTGTCACCAATTTTTTGAAATATTAAAGTTGAAAGATGAGAAACTACTCACATTAATATCCTTGCAAATATTTGGAAGCTTTACTTCATAGATTGCAATATAAGTGTTGTTAGGTTCACAAAGAACCCACAAGAGATTAATCTTTGTGAGCGTGAAGGCCCGAACACCATACTAAGAGATGAGACTCGATTGTGTCCCTACGATTTTAATGAAATGGATGCCCCTCAAACCTTAGCACTAAATTAAAGAAGTCCCTAAAAATTCCAGATCTTCAACCCAAAAAAATAAAAATTTAAGGCTTAAATCCTTTTGCATCACCAATTAACGAGAAAAAACAAAATAATACCTAATTAATGAGAAAAACAAAATAATACCTTGTGTCTGCCATAAATAGTATGATGCACGGTCGCAATCCAAAACATTAAATCCACATTCGAATTTATTCAAAAGGCCATGTTCGTACGTATAACGTAGTTCATTGGAAGCTGAAACGAAGTTCATTGGAAAGCTGAAACGAAGTTCGTAGCAGACACGTATGAAATCCTTTTCCCACATTTTTCCATAAAGCCCATTAGAATATGCATTCCAGTTCACAAATTTAAGAGCCCATCTAAATCAATCGATCTCCTATAGGTACGTTGTGCTTTTAGTATGCATTTGCTTTACTTTTCTTTGCTTAATGAGTAAGACTGACCCAACGAATCTTTCTCAACAATTTTCTTTTTAAAATTTGTAATATGCATCTTATAGTGGAGAATTGTATTTCCCTACCAAGACTACAATTGCAGCCAAGTATTGTGCAATTTGAGAGCAGCCATGAATATGGGTAGTGGGAGAAGGGTAAGAGAAATGTTCCAGGAAAGGGTTCTCAAATGGACTCTCCATGATATTATGGATGAAAATTATTTGCATCACAAGGTCAGTATGAATAAAATTGCAAACAAATGCTTTTGATAATGGGTTAAGGTCACTTACAGTTGCATTTGTTGGGGTTGAGAAAACAGTAAAATTTTGGAGGGATTAGATGACTGTTTTTTGTACCATTTTTTAATAATTTATTAATTTTGAATTGAAAATGTAGCATTAACTAAAAAAATTGAGAAATCAAAGTACAGGACTCAAGAGAGTCTAGAGGGCTCCATATGAGAAACAAGCCATCTGGAACGATATAGTAACAATATAGTTTGAATAGTATAATTATAGTTTGAACAGTATGAGCAAAATTAATGTTGCAGTTGAAGTAATTCTTGATCTTATCAATGACCATAAGTAAGTATTGGTTTTGTGCGGGTCTGCGCACATGAGAACATGTTGAAGTTCCTTCACTCGTGACATCTGCTCATGTCATTGGGCTAATTTTCCCTGTTCCCGCACATGACAGGTGAAGCTCTGTAACATATTCTTAAAATAAAATAATGTATTATATATTAAAAATAAAAACACATATGGGGTGGCAGTCACTGAAAAATCGCAACATCTTGTCAAACCATTTAAATTTGAAAGTACAACAAATTGGTGAGCATTTTGCATAGTGCAGTACGGCTGGCTGCAGAGGGCTAAAAGCGCGCTTTTCACCCCATGTGCAACCCATATGTTGATCTACTTCAACTGCAGAGAGATACAAGAATAGAGATGAGCTTGGTAAAATCATTTCTAGTGTACAATTGTTTACAACAATTTTTCTAAATTTGAAAAAAAAATCTGCAGAGTAGTATTCCAGAAGATTGAGAGAGGGAAGGGGAACAGACGGACGGTAGGGAAGGGGGACAGGTGTGGGCGAGAGGGAAAGAGGTCAGGTGGGGGAGAGAGATGGAAGGGGGAAAGAAAACTAAAGAGGGCTTTTTTATGTTGAAATCAATGAAAAATAAATCAGGAACTTAAAAAAGAAATGCAGACCACAGCTAAAAGGAGGAAGAGAAGTATCATTTTGAACTAGAAAGTCATAAAAAATAATGGGTTCACTGTCATCGTTGGCTTTCAATGTCCATGGCTTGGTTGCATGCATGTTTGTAAGGTGAAGGTGAGACCACCTTCATCATTCTTTGCAATGAGGGTCCCAAACCTTCAATGAACTATTGCTTCTTCAAGTCATTGGAAAGTTCTGTTCCAAGTTTGCCCAACTGTTCTTTGAGTCTTCTGTTATAGGCTCAAATATTCCCGTGCTTACCTTGTCAGGTAATATAGATTCCGGTGACACTCTCATTGTTGTCTCTAAATAGCTCAACATCATTCTCGAATGCTTTCCTCAATTTCTCCCATGTAACCTTATTAGTGTTTGGTGCGTCAATTATCAATGGCCACTCCTTGAAGTGTGGCTAGAAAGAATTGCTACCAAAGATGTTCATTTGTGTTCCCATTGGTAGTTGAGATTGCAATACGTGTCCTACCATGATCTATGGGATCCTCCTGATCTGTCATTTGTGAACTTTGGCATCTTCTTCTTTTTTTGGAGATGGAATTGATAGGGTAGCCATGGATCTGTTATAGGTTGCTTTGGACGTGGCTCTTAAGATATAGTTCTCCTTAAGAGTGTCTACCTAGACATTCCTTGTCTCTCTCGATGTGGACATGTCTTTATGCTCGACCCTTCCTTCAACAGGAATACACACTCTATCTTGCTCACCATTAGGTCCCTTTTTGTGATACACCCTCCAACTTGTCGTTTGGGCTGCCTAAGAAACTAGAAATCATATCAAGCCTAACAATTGATTAATTCATTAATGAAAGAGCTGCAATATATATAGGCATTGAACAACTGAGTTAGATTGAGTTACAAATGATGATCATATGAGATCAAACTCCACAATAGATGGAGATGATGGAAATAACTAGGTAACTGAACAAGTAACTAGATATCTAACTGAAATGACACAATAATGAACTGACACTAACACCTAGTTACAAACTAGTCATAACAACACTTGAACATGTGCTTTATTATCCACAACATTATCTACATAACATGCTAAATTAATATATAAAATATTAATTTTATCATATTCCCCCCTTGATTTTGCATTGTCTTTAGCGACACAAAGAGGTATTCTCTGAGTGCCTCGAATTTGTCCTTTGCAAGTGCTTTTGTGAAAACATTTGCACGTTGTTTTGCTGTCACGCAAAATTGAAGCTGAAAGTGGTGTTGTTGGTTGTGTTTGTGGATGAAATGTACATGCACCTCAATGTGCTTGGTCCTCTCATGAAAGACAAGATTGTGAACAAGTTTTATCACACCATCATTGTCACAATGCAGGATGGTAGGTTGCTTTTATGGAACTCCCAAACCTTCTAGAATGCGATGTAGCCATATCACTTCACAGATAGCTCCTCTTGCATTGTGATATTTTGCTTCAGTTGAAGAGCGTGAAACAACACTTTGCTTCTTGCTCCCCCATGATATCGGTCAGATCCTAATGAAAAAATGAATCCAAAAGTGGATCTTCTGTCATTGATGTTGCCGCATGATCTGAATCGTGTAACCTTCCAAGAAGAAATGATCGTTCCTCTTGTACTCTAGGCTAAAGTCCATGGTACCCTTGATATATTTGAGAACGTGCTTTGCTGCCTTCTAGTGATTTTGCTTTGGAACTTGCATGAATCTTGATAGGTAGCTCATTGAATAGCTTATGTCGGGCCTAGTGTAGGTTAGGTAAATGAGACCCCCAATCAGCTGATGATAGAGAGTTGCATCTACTTGTGGTGATGGATTTGTTTGAGACAACTAAAGCCTCGTCTCCGTCATCTGAAATCTTTCGAGCAATGTCTTGGCATATTTCCTCTAATTGACAAAGACATGATTCTATTTTTGCCATACTTTCAGTCCAAGACAATAATGAAGTAGGTTGAGATTTGTCACGTCGAAGGTCTGTTTTAGATTTTTCTTTGTTTCTTCTATCACTTGCAAGGAATTGCCTGTGATTACCATATTGTCAACATAAACAACTATGATCACCATCTCCCTCCCTTGCTTTTTGAGGTAAAGATTGGGATCATTGGGGTTCCTATGAATCCATTGTGAATGAGATGCTCATCTATTTTGTTGTACCATGCTCTAGGAGTCTGCTTGAGTCCATATAGTGACTTCACGAGCCTACACACCTTTGCTTCTTCATTTAGTGCAAAAAAACCTTCGGTTGAGTCATGTAGACTTATTCATTCAGATATCCATCTAGGAAGGCAGATTTCACGTCCATTTGATGAACTTTCCAACCAAGCTAAGCAATCAGGGAAAAAATCATCTTGATTGTCTTGATTTTGGCGGTGGGAGAAAATGTCTCCTCATAGTCTATGCCTTTCTTTTGAGCATAACCCTTACCGATGAGTTGTGCCTTGTTCTTGTCTATTCTCGCCATCCGTAGTATACTTGGTCGCATTAGATTGCCTTCTTTCTTGGTGGAAGGTCTACAAGCTGCCATGTCTTGTTTTTCATCAATGACTAATACTCAACCTCCATGGCTTGATTCCAAGGTTCTGACTCTAGGGATTTTGGACCTTTGTTGGTTCATGAGATTCAACAACACAACTCATCAAGGCCGTGTTTACCTCTTCATGAGCTTTGTTGTGTGTCCTTGGTCCAAATGAAGATGTTTCTAGAACTCCATCTATTTTGGCATCTCTAATCACTTTTGTATACCATTTTGGCATACATTGAGCAATGGGTGGTGGGTTTTCACCAATTTCCCATTCACATAAGAACCATCTCCATCATTTTCTTCAATCATCACAAATCTTTCCTCTAAAATTTCCATGTGCGGGTTTGTGGAAGGTTCACTTAAGCACCTCTCTCACAAACTGAACATCCCTGTTGATGAAGGCTTTCTTGGTTTTTGGATCAATCAACTTGCATCCCATGGAATTTTCATTGTATCCAATGATGTATGTTGTAGACTTCATGTCCAATGTAATGTCCCTTTTTTGCTGATCCTCCGGAAATAGCTCAAGGCTGAGCACGAAGGACTAAAATCAGATTTAGGGAAGGCTGTAGATGTTTGACAATGACTGTGAAAACCCACAAGAGCTGTCAACAATTTTCCTCCTAGGGTAGTGGCCCCTTAGGAAGATTCAAACAGACTTTTCTATGCATAAAATTCACTCAAACCCTTGGAAAATATGCTAAAAAATTATAAGAAAATACCAACAATCATTAGATGCAAGAAAACTGATTTTTAGAGGCTCACAAGTGCTATTTTGAATTTACCATGAAACCCTTCCACTGCAGCAATTAAATAATAATTCCAGAATTGAAATAACACTTATATGCACCCAAACAATCGATAAAATGATAGATTTCACCTTTAGAAATTATGGAGAATCCAACCATGCAATTAGATCACACAAAGACCAACAATATCCTCCAAAACACTCTCCCAAGCAAGTTGCCTAGGGAAAAATTTAATTATATGCAGCAAGAGAGAGATTACAACAAGAGATAGTGTGGGGTTTCGTCCACACAAGATTCTCCTCAAGGGGTTTCGTCCTTGAGAGAGATAGAGAGATGCTTTACAAGCAATCCACTCCAACCAAATTATCAAATCCAACCTACTCTCAATTGGCCAAGCAACCTCCTTTTATAACAATAAGGGGTGCTACAATTCAAATGATGGATGACTTCAAAAGTACTTTTAATAATCTAATGTAATGTCCCCTTTTTCAAATTAATGGACATTAATAATATTTCTAAGTTGGGCCCGATCAATTCATTATCTAGGGGCAACTTATTGATATTATTATAAGAATAAAATGTATTTTTAAATATTGGCGGGTAAGAAGACCCCTTTTAGCCTATTTTCCATTATATTTAGTGAGGCTAAAGTGAACTAAAGGAGGAATTCATAATTTAATTTTAGTACTAAAGTAATTCTTATTACTGGTACTTTAATTAATTATTAAAGGTGGGTGGAAAAGTAAAATAATATTAAAATAGAAAATAAAGTTACTTTATTAATCCCACATGGAACACCCCACTTGAAAAATAGAGACAAAAAAGTATAAAAGGAGGTGAAGAGGGGTTCATTTGGCATCTTTGGTCATTTATCTAATTTCACTTTGGAGAGTTGAATGCATTTGCTTTCACTTTCAGCCATAGAGGATAGAAACCCTCCTTGGTATCCTATTGGGGACGAAACCCCTCAATAGAATTCAGATTTGAGGACAAAAACCCTCAACATCTATTGGGTGACTTCATTCGGAGGTCACATTTGGGCGCAAAGACAATTTCAAAGCTAGGGCATCATCTAAGGTAGTTTTGTTGATTGCTACAGTGTCGCTACAATGATTTATTGAAGGTTGCACCCTTGGGGAGGTGTTGCACATTTCCATTTGTCCGGGTTTACATTCTAGGGTTTGTTTATCATCAAATCTGCCCTAGGGAATTTATTGCAGCTTCTATTTCATCTCCAATTACTCCTAATGGTCAGCTGTCATTTACCCTATTTTCTGCCACGAAATTGATGAAATAAATTCAGCTATTGGTAGAAAAATTATTTCTTTGTTTCTAAGTATTCTAAAAATATTTCTAAGTGTGTTTGAGCCATTTGGGTATTGTTGTAATTGAGTATTTGAAGAGGAATTGAATAAATCAGATTTCTACATGTTGTAGTAAGGGTTTGCAGACCAAAAACAGGTCGCTGCCCTAATTTTTGGATAAAAATCTGATTGCTGTCATTTAAATTCAGAATTCTATACTTTGTTGTCATAGATTTCAGTTTGCTCTTAAAAGGGGTTTGCTAGAAAACCGTGTTTCTTTAATTTGTGTCCTAAGGGGACATTACATTCTAACTGAAATTTTTTGGAGTTGTGATGATAAATTATGAGGAATAAAATACCGATTTACTTGAAAATTGAAATTGAAGCTCACTCTATTCCCATAGTTTGAAATCACAAACAGTGGCCGTACGACTGGTTAAGAAGAAGGTACAATTTGATTATTGGCTGCTCCCAGACCTGTACAGCCTGATATGCAATCAGCAGAGGTAGTATGCCTTCTGGGGGTCTATGGGACTGCATGGCCTTGTAGAATGATGCCCAAACTGCTGGAAAAATAAGTAGAAAAATGGTGCAACCAGCAATTAATGCCCAAAAAGTGGTACGACCTGCCTGAGATGGTCTTCAAAGTTCCAAATTATCAAAATACTGATGGAGGTGCATTCACAAACTGAAAGTCTTTGTTGTCATTACCGGAAGTAGGAATCATCTTCACCATTTCAGCTCACTAGTAATCCTTGAGTAGGGTTACTCACTCGGACAAGAGGGTTTTCGTCCTCGAATCCACTTGCCAAAGGGGTTTCGTCCTAGGGCAACAAGAGAAACATAAATGCTTCAACTTGGGAAAGAGTTTTTGGAATTGTCTCCAAATGAAAGTCCCTCACTTCCTTTTATACTTTTCTAACTCTCTTTACCAAGTGGGATGCTCCATGTGGGACTATTGTACTTTTGATTAATGAAGTGACTTTCTTATTTTCTATTTTAGCATTAAGTCACTTAAAATAGAGGGTTCCCTTTATTTTAATAATAGTAGTATAAGTTGCCTTTATAATATCACTTTTGGCCAACTTAGTCCTATTATTAAATTATTTCCCTTTTAAAAGATCCCCATGTAGCCTATAGGAAATAAAAATAGGCTTCGGGTCCTCCGATTTATTAATTCGGCAAAGGAAAATTACAATAAATGGTGCAATTTTGAAGAGTTATTGCTTTTTTCCGTGTTGCTGTTATAAAAATCAGCCTATTGTTATAATTTTCAGTTAGTTACCATAAAATTCAGTTCACTGTCTATTGGGGTTTATGTTATTTTCCTTTGTTTTTAGTTTCAGCTCGGAAAGGGACATTATAGTGGTATCAAAGCATCGATCCTCCCAGTTTGGAGGGTATTCATTCTAGAAGGAGAAGATAAAATGGCAAACATAAATTTTGATGATGCTAGGTTTGAGAGGTTTTCCTAAGGGCAAGAGAGGTTGGTTGATATAATGGCACGACTAATCCATAATATGCATCCAAGAAGTTCTTCAAGGGCCAACAACAATCTTCAACCACTGAGATCCATGATGGATCCTACCGCTAGGATTTTGTAATGTCCCCCTTTTCAAGTCATAATTAATTAATGCAAGTCGATATCCTTTAATCCACTCCCCTTGGATTAAAGGGATTTATTTGGGAAAATTGACTTTCTCTTGTGCATTTAAATTAATATTTATTTATCTTGGGCAAGTCGAATTAATGAGGGGCAAATCGATTTATTCTATGAGCCAATTAATTATTATTTGAGGGTAAATCGATTTATTTGGGCAAGTCGATTCCTATATGTGCTTTTAATTAATATTTAATTCCTCTCTTGCATTTAATTCAAATATATTTTTGGAGGGAATTAACATTTAAGTTGGAGTTAGACTTTTATAGACCAAGAAGACTATTTTTTAATTAATCCCTCCCATCTAGAGATTGGCGCCAACATTGGAGGGAAAGCATTGGAGATTCAAATTGCAAAATCTATAAAAGGAGAAGGGTGTCCCCTTTGAAGGCATGTTGACGGTTTGATAAACTTATCTTCATGCTTGAAGAGGGATGTATGCCCATTTGTGATCACAAAACAAAGGTGTTCTTCAACACCACCATTTTGTGGAGTGTGTGAGATCCTTCCAAGCTTTGCATTGATAATTATTGCATGATATAATTTGTCTATGTGAAACACCTTTATTGGAAGCATATGTGCATGGTTTTTGAGAGTTATTGAAGAGTTTTATGGTGATTATAATCTGCTGCTGCTGCTGATTTATTTTAGATCAAGTCGACTTGCATGAAGGCATTTGGGGTGTGTTTTAGTGCATTTTGAAGGGGGTTTGATATCTGATCTGTTATTGCATATTTTTCCAAGTCTAATGCACATGTTTTGATAAATTTTGGGCTCTTAAACACTGCTGGAATTTATCTAGAAGAAATCGACTGGGTTATGATAATTTAACATCATATTTTGGAAGTGTTTGGGTGTTTCTTCATGTTGTTGCTATTAGATATTTATTTCAGATCTGTGGAGTGATATTTGGAGGGTTTGGAAGCAATAACAAAGGCTGGAATTTATTTATATATTTTTCCTAACCCTAAGCGACTTGGTTTCAGTTTTGAGGATCAGTTTTAAGGGGGTTTCAGTGTGCAGAAAAATCAGATTTATAGCTCATTGGAAAGATAAAAATATTTGCTTTCATTTGCATTTCGTTTCATGGAAAAATATTGAGATTTGGTGAAGTTATTAATTTTTGAAGTCTCAGCTGATTTTGGTGCATAATAATTATTTCCACTGCTGCAAATTAATTTCTGATTTAGGAAAGATTAAATTCCAACTAGCTCTCCCATCTAACCCACCACCTTGGCTCACTCCAACCCCATTTGGGTTGCATTGAAGCTGACATTGGGTTATTTGAGGTCGATCTAAGAGGGTTTGCTCTTCTAAATTTGATTGGAAATAATTTATTTTCAGATTTAATTAAATATCCCACAAGGGGATATTACAGATTTTCAGCCTACCTTCCTCCCAAGGGAAGGAGTTATTCCGGAGGTGGATACACGACATTCAATAGGGCACAATATTGCGGCCAACTATGAAGAATATAGGGCTCTTCCGAATGAGATCCGTGATGCTATTTCGCTTGCCGAATTCATAAGGGTAAGCAAGGGAAGGTCAAGGCTAGAGCCTAGACCTCATGTGCCACCGAGGGATCTTCAAAATGCTTTGGGGAAGGTGACACTCTCCACATTCGATGGCTCCAACAAAGGGACAACCTGGTGTATGGGTGAAGATGCTAGGTTAAACCCTAGACCACAAGAACACGCCAAGGAGCCAAACCCAAAGGGGTTTCTCTTGAACAAAAAAAAAAAAAACAGATCTACAAGAGGGTTTTGAGGGGGAGTCCCAAGAAGACCATGTTGAAGGGCATACACATGAGAAAAAGATTTACCAATTGTTAATGATGATGTTCAACTTGCTGGAATTTTCCGAACAACAATCAAAAGAAAGCAAATTGATGGTGTTCTTGACTTCGGCGAGAACCATGATGATGTTCCATACATGTGTCCACAAAATATGGAAGGAGACAAGGTGGGAAGATCTTCACCTATCAAGGAGCGAAAGTAAAGGAGGGTGAGCTCCTTGTGGGCAGCCCAAGGTATGACAGTGATGACCATATTTTTGATTTGTTGTTTCCTCCTATGTCGCTGCCATATTTTTGTCATCATAGAAAATACTTTAAGAAGCATGATAGGTCCAAAGGGACAACTTGCAGCTATGGGTATGTTGCTTCTTCTATTCAAGGCCAAGATTGCTTTGGCATGGGTGGTCTTTAGAAGATCAAGGTAAATATCATCTCTTGCACTTGGATTGAAAGGAAATTTATGAGCAATCATAGAGGGGGTTGTGCATTCTAACCACATTGTGAAGGATCAATGTTCTTGGTTAATAGAACACTCCGGGGGCTAAGTAACACACATGAAGACAAGATCGTAGGGAATGGCCAAAAGAAGATAATTCCAGCTGGATGCTTAAGGTGTAAAGATGGTAAGCAAACTAGATGTTATTTTTATAGTCAAGATTGTATGAATCAACTTGCTATGGTTTTGTGGGACTCAAGTTACTTTCAAGATTGCCACTTTTGGATGTATGTGAAGGTTATGGATAATTCATCCACTGAAAATATAAATTCAGCTGCATGGAATATAAATTCAGCTTGCTACAAGGTATGCAATAATTCAGTTTTCATGAACCGAGGTGAAGTAATGTATCATGCTATTGTTTGGGATTGGTTCTCTAAAACACACCTAACAAGAATGCCTAATGAGACATGGATTCAATGTGAGTTTTGTGGTGTAAGTCATCCTTCTAACACGACTGAGATGAGCTTGGGAAATGTGAATCATGAACCCCGAATCATTGTGGGAGTTGTCTTGAATCTTGTGGTTGTTATGACCAACATGTCCAACTTGTTCCACATTCTATTTGCAGCCACCAAGTGGATTTCGATCACAAGGAAGAGGTGCTCTTCTCCTAGTGACATTGATAAGGTATGTGTAGCTATCACAAGATGTTTGCTGGCCACTACAACTCTGAATTTTAGTAAGAAATGACAATGCTTCAAACATGCTTTGGGCAGCCTGAAAGAGACTTTGAATCTGTTGCATGTAATGGAAGGTATTGAAATTCAGCCAAAGGTTGTCAAGATAGGAGCTCGCTTGGCATCATATAGTCAATTTAGTCAACATGAAAAGATTGGCTCAATTATGTCTTCAACAATTTCTAAGGGTATTCAGCTAAATGTTAATACAACCATAACAAACTTCATAAAGATGGGAATGAATGGTAGAGTTGTTTGTATATACCAGGATGTGACGGGGAAAAATAATGCGGTTGGGGATGCTCTATCTAGGAAGCCAACTCCTTGTTCATTGGATGGTGCAAAGGTTGAAGAAGCTTCATTGGAAGAAGCAATGATGAGAAAAACTCTTGTTTTCTTTAATGAGTTTGTTCCATGTGCAGGTAAGGTATAAACAAGGAAGAGAAACTGAGTTTGTTATTAGGACAAACAAGTAATGATGAATATGAGATTGCAGCGAAAGATGAAGAGATGTCTCCACAAGTCCAAGAAGCACACAATGGGGCAGTAATGAGAGTGATTTTTGGTAGAGTTGTCATCACCTTCACCAGCCACTTGATTACTCCTTTTGCTCTCATACAAAGGAGTTTACAAGTTCCTTCAAACATGGGGAGTTCTTTTCAATTGGTGATGGTTAGTATGGTATTTTCAGTGCTTGCATGGTTGTTCTTAGCCCCTACATTGCCTAAGTTGTTGAATTTTGCAAGAAAATTCCACTTTGGTATCGATCTACCTTTTTCATGTTGATGGGCATGAAAATAACAGGTATAGTACAACTGTTCCCAGCTAAGGACAGTTGTAAGTTGGTACAAATTAAGGAAAAACTCTTGATAAAAAAGGTTGGAAAGAAGGTTCAGCTGAAGACAATTTTTATGACAACCACCAAGGTACTTAGTTGGGTGGAAACCCAATTATTTTGTGACTATTTTTATCAGGTTAAAGAAGTTTGGAAGGTTTTGAGTACAGATAAGTATGCAAATAACAAATTTGCTAGAGCTGTTTTTGAAGAAGAAAATGAAGACAACAAGTGTATGAGCTTGCTTTTGCAAGAGCTCTTTCATTTGACAAGTACATGATCTAGATTATTGGAGCATTACAACATATTTCTTCACTTTGACATGATGGTACTTGGGCATGAGAGCTTGCAATTGCTTGTGGGCAAGCAATTTTGGGAGGGGAGGACTGTAATGCCCCCTTTTCCAAGCTAGTTTGATTTAGAGATTTTGAGCCCATTTCACTTCTCGCGGGCAATCAGGAAATGAACAAGGGAAACAATTTTCATGTTTTTCAATTATTTTTGTGAGCATTGCATTCTTCTTTAATAGTTTTCTACATAAAGTCAGGTCGGCTGGGTTAAGAAGGTGAAAAGCCAAAAGAAAAATAAAAGAAAAGTATCCATTATGAGGTCGGTCCTAATTAGGTTTGACGCCACAACAAGGTATAAAAGGGGTTGCTTGGCTCATTTGTGCATCATGATCTTGTCTAAAAAAATTAACTTTGCATGGTTTTTGGGTTGATTGCTCAATTACTTCCACTTAAGGGTGAAAATCCTTTGGTGTGGCCAACAAGGAGGATGAAAACCTTCCTTGCTTGATTGAAGAATGAAAAATCTTAAATTTATTGAGGATTCTCCATCCTAGGGTTTCATAAGTGCTTCAAGAAGATTGATATTGCAGATTTTCAGCTAGGGTTTGAGCCTACAGTGATTTCCAGCCCCTCTCCTAGGGGAGCGACCCACCTTGGGGAAGAGTTAGGTGGTTTCTAGGGCACGGAGACTTCCAACTCAGCCATCATTGCATTCTTCATATTTTTAACAGCTGGAATCTATATTTGGACTTCATTTTTGGGCTTGGAATCATTCATTTCCAGCCACTTTGTAAGGGTGTTCTTTGCTGTCATTTATTTAATTTCTAGTTGGGGTTTGAAGGTTGATTTCTTGGTTAATATTGGTTCTAAAATGTTTCTAAGTGTCCCTACATGTTTTGGATGGTGTGAATGGTGCAATTTTGAAGAGTTATTGCTTTTTTCTTTGTCGCTGTTATAAAAATCAGACTGTTGTTTACTGCTGTTATAATTTTCAGTTAGTTGTCATAAAATTCAGTTCTGTCTATTGGGGTTTGTGCTATTTCCTTTGTTTTCAGTTTCAGCCCAGAGAAGGACATAACATACATCCAACTATAAGCAAGCTATTTGTAGTGGCGTACTGTAGAATTGTTTTTCTGTTCATGCCAAACAAAAATAATGAAAATCAATGTGTATTCAGATTTAGTTCATATTGTCTTTACAGCCATAACCAACATTTTTATCAGAACGATCATATGATCTATTACTAATGCTTAATATATTAGACAACGTTCTAATCAAGGTTGAGGGTACATCTATGACAGAGATACTGGATTTCTGCCCTTAGCCAGCTGTCAATAAGATACGAACACCATCCAGTGAATATAGCGAAGTACATTGCTGTTCTTTCCATCTATGCTTTCACCAATAGATAACTGTCATGCCAAAACTGATTTCACATAGACTGCACCACTACAAAAATCATAACAGTTCCCAATCGAGTCATTCTTGCCACCATACCGATGCATATTGACACAAAAAGAGTTGATTTTCAGTCTACATATTGATATATTGTATATCAACTTATATTAAGAGAATCATTAAATCATTAGGAGGAGCACAACAAAATGATCATTCTGAATTCCCAATACATTTCTTCAGCCTTCAGATCCACCCAGTAAAGGCTGGGTTGCTACCCTACTGACAATCACTGTATTACTGATGCAGTTCATAGAATTGATCAATTTCTTTTCTGGACCAAACTAAAAGCTATATACCAACTGGGAATGCCGCTGTTACCAAAATGGATACTCTCTATGCCACTTCTCTGTTCCTTTCCTAAGAGGATATAAAAATTGGCTAACCGCTCAGTAGAGAGCACTCCAACATTGCTATCTAATTGGGGTATATATCATTTCCTCAATTAAAGCCAAAGAATAAAAGGAAAAAGAGCACAGGAGGAAACACCAACTTACGCATGGTTTTTGGCAACCTTGTCGCCCCAATAGTTATTGCATTTCATCTTCTACAATGTAATGTAGGAAATGCAATACTTGTTTGCAACCTTAAAATGTAATTTAGCATTTATTTTTTCTACCTACTAAGTATCATCATCGACTTCAAATAATATTCAACAAACGAAAATAACTGTTATTCTTTTATCTACATTTTTTTTTTTAATACATTTCTTTATTATCGCCTTATTTTATTTGCACCGATAGTGCTTCTATTGTTGTTTTTGCCTAATTTTTGTTATGTTTGATGATCAAATGATAGGAATGATAAGTTATTGTTGGCTAGATTTTCTGCATAGCATAAAACCTAGGCAATCATGAGATAAATCTCCCTCATTTACCGGTGAGGCTCCCGTGTCAGATTTGTCAATTAAAATATGCTAGTATCTATATGGGGTTTTACTTTAACTATTCAGCTCATGAACCATAGCTGTACAGTTCTGCAGCAAGTAAGCAATTGTTTAAAGAAAGAAAATATTTATAGAAGAAGGGAATTATATAAACACAAAGAAGAAATGGGGAAGATGTGCATCCCAATCAATAGATAACAGAGTTGATTGCATGCACATAGAAGAAACCAATAGATATCAACACAGAATTATAAGCAAAGGCAGCTCTAGATCTAGATCTAAAATAACACAAAGTTTATTCAAAGATCTAAGATAGAAAGCTAGAAACAAAATACACCGTGACACAAAGTTCTCCGAAAATCTGCTCCTGTATATTCCTTTGCTTCAAGTGGCTCTCAAGGGTTTCAGCACAAAGTCTGGAACACAAGAATGCTGCTTACAAATTTTGATCCTTAACCCGGAGGTTCTTCTACTTATAGAATGTAGAAGGGAAAGTACAAATGGGAAACTCAACTGAACTGAAACATAAACAAGAAGTAAAGATGACATTTGACAATCATCCTCCACTAACTCCTCCTTAAGTGACACATCTATCACTTAACTAATAGAATTGTTCCACATAACTTAAAGCAATGGTTTCAAAACCAATAACTTCAAAGTTTTACAATTTCATCCGGGAACGTGGAAAATAGAAGAAGTCAAGCCAGTTGTAACATTTATATCTTCTTTTTGTTCTGATACTAAATATACTTGTCGAACATGTAATTCAACATCTTCCCATCTGTCTTAGCCACAACTTCCTTTTTTGTCCTGAACTGCAGCAATCCTTCATTCAACACCTTGATACATGCTTCCACATCCTCCAAGCTTGGCCCGAACCTCGCAATATCCGACTGCAGTGCCACCAGTCTGCTAATGGAATTCATCGTGAAAGGCTTAGTAGCTCCATCAATTCTCCCTTGTACCATCAGAAGAGATCCTTCCAGGGAATTAGGCACTTTGCTAGGAATGATCCGTACGTATGAAGTAACATTTCGACCACTTCCTCCTTAGTGAAAGCAATGATATTATGTCTAGTAAAGACGATGTCTTACTCTCAAGTGCCTGCATCCTCTTCAAAGAATTCTGCAGATCTCCAAACGGAAAGATACTGCAAACTCCAGCTACTTCCCCTTCTCAACTGATCCGTCTGGTACAATTTGTTCCGCAACCAACACTTCTCCCGATAGCTTATTGATTTCGGCCAAAGTACTCAGGTTACTCTCAGCAACTGTATTCATATCTACTATGCTTGTCACTAGTTGCTTCAGCTGATCTGCTGCATCATTCATAACCTTTAGGGGCTGGCACCTCTCCGAGTTGTACAGAAGCTTGACGAATAATCAGATTCTTCCATTCATCGATAGCTTTCACCTGATTGCTTGCATCTTCCATCTCCTGCATCAGATGATCACTCACCTGCTCTTGAGCTGAAATGGGTTGAGTGGAAGATTTAGCAACCTTGGCAATGATCTCGCACAACTGAGATACCTGCTTTTGAAGTTCAACTTTCTCTACCTTTTCTCTGTCAAGCCTAAGGAATAGAGCATCTATCAATGTCTATGTATCCTGCTTCAATCCTTCTGTGGTGGCTTGACCGATAGGTACTCTGGTTATTGTTATGTCTTCTGCCGTGAGCTCATCCTCTTTCTTCCCTTCGCCGGAACTGACATCTCAGCGAACTTCTGCCCCGACTCCTCGATGATCAACCTTGAAGTTACCTTAGCAACTTTAGGTTTTTTGTCTTTTCCGCCTAGACTCTGGAGCAGCTGCAAGTCGTGTTCCTCCAAGTTCATTTTTACTCTAGCCTCTCTGGAACCAACTCTACGAAGTCAACCATTCGAGAAATTACTTCGGAGAATGAGAAGTCTTGAGTGTACTACTATCTCCCGCTCGATTCCTCTCCATCAAAATCAAGCTCGCTTGTGTTGTGGCTGCCATCCTCTGAATCATCCAAAGACAAAGCTCTTTCAAACTCTGCCATCTGCAGCTTCAACGTTTCTTCAGGAACAAGTGCTGAACGGAATGGTTGAGGAGAGAAGATGAATGTTGCCGGATTCAATCGAGAGATGGCGCGTGTCCTCACTAATGTGCAAACTTCGTGTGAAATCTTGGATCCGGAGAAAAGCCGAAACTAACGTCATGGCCGTGGAAGTGATCTTTCCTTTGAAGGAGAGACTTTCAGTGCACTTTCATTTTCTGGGCCTTCTCTCGCTTTCTCCTCCGTGCTTCCTCTCGAGGGAATCCTCTCGCGCCGAAGTTGCCCGTGACTTGATTCATCAATGCTTCATCAAGGCAAAGATCCTTTCTTCAACTTGAGTTTGAAGTATTCACTGAACGCAGCGGCGCAGACCTTTCTTCAATCGTATGGCAGCCCCCTACGTTCTCTTGAAGTACGGCTCTATCTCCTCCCATTTGATGGTATGTGTCAAGTAACACAACCCCATCATCTTTAAGATCCGCAGGTATCCGTGCTAATCCAAAGTCGAACACTTGCCGTGCTGATAGCCTGCTGAAATCCTTCTTTCTAACCTCGTACTCACTTTTGCACTTCATCCAGAAATCCTCTAATGAAGGCACATGTGTGTACTCTTGGGAGATCATCTTCCTGGCTACTCCAAATGGATCGAAGTTCAGCCGTGCCGGGAAGAACTCTTGCTCGTACTCAGAGAACATCTCCGCCTCCATCCCTCGAGCTCTATGAATGCTCTGGCAGCTATAATGACCCACAGTGATTGGGAAGAAGCCCGTAGACTTGTGCCGTTTCGACTGAAGGTCGTGCATCTCCACAAGTTGTCTGCTCAGCTCCATGGTGATCAATCTATCATTCGGATATCTGGGCAGCTTAACCGGTTCTCTAGAAAAGCCGATAACCCTGAGGTATGTGAAATCCGCAAATTGAATGAATAGACTGCCAATCCTGGATACAACTTCCCACGCTTCCTTGCTTACCCTGTTGGCCTTTAGGTCCTTGTCCAGCCTACAAATGAATTCGTAGAAGAATCCATCATTGACCACTTTGAAATCTTTTCGCACGCAGTACAAAGAAGTGTGGGTAGCACTCGAAAATGGGGTCCTTGGAAAGAATGCCACATCTATCCAGCTTGGAGAAGATGCCTTGTGAAGTTGCTGCGTATACCAAATAGGAAGTCATTTTGAAGCTGAAAGTATGCTTCACGTTCCGGAGTTGCTCACCAATGTTGTCGCTAATAATTTTTGACCAATTGATTATTGAATCAGCCTTATTGATTTCAATGGTCCTGATGAAAGCATACATCCATGTACGGAAAGTGTGAGCGTTCGCTTCGCCATTTATCCTGCATAACAATTTGGCAATATCATCTACCTCCTATACCAGATTGGACCGTGGAAGAGTTCTTGGGAACTTGGAAGGAGATCTGGGCTTCTTCATGTATCTGCTGTTCATTATATTCACGCACTCAACTTTATGCTTCTCCCACCTGCTGCGGCATCCTGAATGCTAATAGAAGTCACCACCTTTCGTGCCGGAATCTTCAAACAATAATTGATGAACTATGCGTCCAACCGAATTATTGTTTTCCCCGTAGCATCTCGGACTGATCTGGATGATGGATGGTAAGACCTAGCACACTCCATAACGAACTCTGGCAACTGGGTTGTGTAAGGAAATGCTGCAGCTCGAATAATTCCACTGCTTTTAACTGCACGCATGAGGGAAGTCTTCCCTGCTCTGGATCTATCAATCAATTCGAAAAGAGGTTCCGGACCTAGATCTGTGTCTCCAATGTCTGTGAATTTGGAAGTGATGCATGATTCCGTTGTGCTCTCTTTTTCATCCCTCTTTGCCATGGTTGTGTCTATCTTCGTCTGAACAATTCTTTTTCTCCTTATCTTGCCGGAATTCTTTAAAACTGGTGCAGATCTGGATAATTCTTCAGATTTGGAGGATATATTCAATGTATTGGACATTGATTTAAGCTCCCTTTCTTTTGTAAAGCACCTGTAATGAATTCCTGCAATTAATTCAGACAAAGATGGCAACCGGAACATGAACAGTGGATTTTAATCATAAAAATCTGCATAATTCAAGCCTGCTGCCCCAAATTTGATGTTCTATTTGCATGCAAAGCAAACATGAATTTTACCAACTTCACCTGAGCACCTGTATCACTTATGCAAACAATTATCCAGACACAAATCAACCTCCTTCAACCTATGCGCCAATTCTGGAAGCTTTTAGCATTAATTTCACCTTCTTTTGAGCAAAAATCCTCTTCAAATGGGGTGCACTTTTCCTCTGGGCTGCACTTCTCTTGCTTGTGAATTAATTAATTCATCCTTATGGCAGCCCCTGCTTATATAATCCTCATGATTCTATAATTAATTAATGCCTTTTCCTATTCCTGACAATTAATTAATTAATTAATAAGCTTTACTCTTCAAATGGGCGCCTATTTTGTGCATGCTCATGGCTGCCATTAAATAAATTAAATTTATTTAATTTTAGACTTCTGCTTCCAGTTAACTCAAGCCTCACAGTATGCTTTGACCTTAGCCACTGAAAATATGAATTAATTTAATCATTTAATACTTAAAAAAATATTATTTCTCTCCCAAATGGGGCGCACTTTTTGACATAAAGGGGCTGCATTAAATAAATATTATTTATTTAATTTTAGAATAGTCTATTTTCAACCTCCTTTTGTCCATTTACCTCTGTTGACTTTTCCACAAGCCTGGGCGCCAAAATTGGAGAAGATATTAATTAATTTAATTAATTTAAGGCTGCCTTCCTTTCCCTAAAGGGGTCGCACTTTTTGGCATAAGAGATTTCTATTTTTAAAAGTCAGATGACAATGAGATTTTTTACCTTGCAAGGCAGCCCTGAAAATCCCATGATTCACTTAAGTCGTTTGACTTTCATAATGGGATTATTTACCTTGCAAGGCAGGCAATAAAATCCCATGATTCATTTAAGTGATTTTTCTTTTATTCCACAATGAGAATTTTTACCTGCAAGGTAGGTAAGAAATTCTTGCCTACCTGCTTGCCTCTAATTTTCCCATTGTGACTTAAGTGGCGTTGCTTCCATGGGAAAAAGTACCCTGCTAGGCAGGTACAAAATTCTCACCTGCCTGCTGCTTCCAAAAATCCCATGATCCACTCCAAACCCTCTTTTTCCAAAAATGCGGCCAGCCAGAAGAGGCTTTTTGGTGCACGACTTTGTCTTTTCCCAGAGAACCAGACCTCCGATGGCAAATTCCTTCTGGCACAACGTGCGTATGTGATCTCCAGATACTCCAGCCAAGAATCAGGCCAAACCGGCAAAGGAATTGATCCAGAGAAATTTCACAGAAAACGAAACGGGAAAACACAAAAACACAAAACGTTGCCAGAAGTTACAAATAAAGCCCAGAATGCATTCCTGGTTAAAACCCTACTAGTATATGGGAATAACGATGTGTACGATCACAACAGAGTTAAACTAGAGCACTAATTGCCTCAAATGGGGCTCAAAATAATTAAATACAAATTTCCGCAGGCAAATCCCGACGACAAAATATAACAATTTTGGGCATCTAGGTATTTGGCGAAAATGACTTATATGGCTCCTTGGGAATATCTTGACACATTACAGGAACTTTTTGGCAATAAAAACACAAAACGACCCATTATTTTAAAAGTACAATTAAATTTTTTCGGATAGGGTAGTCTCAAATTTCAGGATGAAATCTGGGGACACCAGTTATGTACTGGCATAGCTGAGGATCTTCCTTGCCAAGATTAAATGAATTACTGTTCTTTGATTCGTTGTTTTGATATAGATGCAAATGGTAACCAATCCATCAGAACAACAGTTTTTGAGCATAGAAATGAACCTTCTTTTGTAAATCTTAGTAATTTCTATGTTTGATTGAATGGTATTTAAATGACAATTGAGATCATTTCCTGCTTTTCCAGGTGAAGCATATTCCAGACAGATTTATGTCCATAGAAGAATACCTTGACTCGTTTGTTTGGCCTGTAATAGAAGAAACACGGCCCAACTCCAGCAGAGTCTTGAATCTGTAGCTGAAGCACAATATGCAACTATAACATTTCAGGATGAAATACAGCTATCAGAAGGTGTGGTAGAGAAATATGAGATGCTTTTTGACAGGGAGACTGATACAGGAGGAGAGAAGAAGGGGCAACAAAATTTAAAGTTCAAACCAATGGACATTCTTATACTATCAACAAAATTACCTGAGATTCTGGATGACTTCCGTGATGATTACTTGCTATCTTTAGTCCATAGCATAGATGTTCAGGAGACAAGTAGCACTGACTGCCAGGATACAAGTCTGGATGGATTGAAGGTGAAGATATATGTGCGGTGTGGGCATCCCTTTACCTCAAAAAATTACAATTTAAAAAGAAAGTACTTTGCTATTTATCTGGGTAGTATTGCATCAAGTTTGAGAATCTGGAATGCCTTACACACTCCTTTGGAAGATGGAGAAAAAAACTGGGCCATGCTCAATAAAGCAATATACTTTAATACAGAGGTATGCACTTGAATTATTTTAAGCTTTCTGCATGTGGCAATGTTTTTGTTTTGTCATGGTTTATGAAAATTCGAAATTAGAACTGCATTACTTGCAGACAAGCTGGGAAATTTGCACAAACCTGAATTTGATGGGATTTGCAGGGTCACAATAAAGCATTTGCGGGAGAAAAAGGAGATGGTTTTGAGAAATTCAGAAGCAAGCATTTTGTGTCCCTTGATTTGAATGATTCTCAAGCTTCTGCTGTAATTCAAGCAGTTAATGCTGTTGAAACTAATTGTTTTTATGGTATAAAGCTGATCCAGGGTCCGCCAGGGACAGGAAAGACCTCAATGCTGATCTCACTTCTTTCCATCTTAGTCCATAAGGGTTCTAAAGTACTTGTTTGTGCACCCACAAATGCAGCAGTATCAGAAATTGCGATGAGATTCATGAAGATAGTTACAAGTCCACCTGGATGTTGTCCTGACACGGATAATTTTCCTTGTATCATGAGTTTGAGTGACCTTGTACTGGTAGGAAATGGGAAAGATTTGATTCAAGGTCTTTTTGTGGATATTTTCCTCACATATCGAGTTGTTCGCTTGTATGAATGTTTCCTGCCAAAGACGGGTTGGACATACAGGGTAACATCTCTTATTGATTTTCTTGAATCAGCTGTTTCCCGGCATAAAGTTTTTCAAGAGAAACCGCAAAAAACAGGATCAATTGCTTTTTCACAGTACGTCAGAGAAGAACTGAAAACTTTAGCCTTGCCATTTTGTGAGGGTGCAAGAACATTATTGAATGATTTACCAGGAACCTTTTCAGGAAAAGAGGAATTGGAATGTTTGATTAAGATAGTTGAATCCTTTGTAAATCTTATTGCGAAAAGTGAGGTCAATAAAAGAGTCCTTAGAGAATGCTTTTGCAGCAGCAGTGAAGGCTTAGGAGACATGGCAAAGTTAACAGGTACATTGAATGAGAATATGCTTAATAATATGAAAAATTTAAAAGAAGTTCTCTGTTTGAAGAGAAGTGAGTGCATCCAAACCCTCAGGAAGCATTTATGTAGTGGAACTGATATTTCCCGCATTGGCCTAACAATCATTTCACCTGAGGTAATAGAGAAATTATGCTTGTCACATGCAAAATTGGTGTTTTCAACAGTCTCATCTTCAGCAAAAGGGTGCATGAGCATGGCAGGATCATTTGACTGTTTGATTATTGATGAGGCAGCCCAGCTTACAGAGGCTGAGTCAACTATTGCATTGCAAATTAGAGGTTTGAGACAAGCATTCCTTATAGGAGATCCAAATCAGTTGCCTGCAACTGTTATCAGCAAGGTTTGTTTTGTGTGGGTTGCTTTATTGCTTTCTTCTTTCAATAAGTTCAACTTATAAGTTTAATTCCATCTCTTTTTGGTTTGACAGTTGTCACAGAACGCAGGATATGGGAGAAGTCTGTTTGAGAGATTAAAAGATAGTGGACACCCTGTCCATCTTCTAAATACACAGTATCGCATGCATCCATTGATAAGTAAATTCCCAAATATGGAGTTTTATGGAAGCTCTATCATGGATGGTCCCAATGTCAAAATGGAAACATATGGAAATGCGTATTTGGAGTCTGAAATGTATGGAACATATGCTTTTGTCAATGTAGCAGATGGAACAGAAGAGGAAGACAATGTTGGTAAGAGCAAGCGGAATATTGTCGAGGCTGCTGTAGTCTTGCACATACTCTCTAAACTATATAAAGGTAATTATTGCTTTCTGCTTGACCCATAAGCCTAGCAATGTGTTACACAGAAATATTTTTTTTATCATGTTCAAAACAGTAGATGTTAGTGGTTAATGATATTCTTCTCTTATTTAGAGATATTTTCTCAAAATATATAAAATGTTAATGTCTTTGCTCATGTCATTTGATTGAATTCTGTCTTAAGTAGAGTAGTTATTTCTTACCCCATGGTTCCATGGATGGGGCTCCTCAAATATCTCAGTGGGACACTGTTGGAAAAATTTATGGCCATTCTATCACTAGTATGGTCCCATGTTTCTCTAAATTTTCACAACACAACCTGCCGAGATATTTTAGGACAAATTTCCCTCCAAATTTAAAACAAATTAATGGTAAGAATCCATATTATGTGCCAGGTGGGCAGAAAAAACCTCAAATTGTAGGGGGAACTTCCAGGGCCCCCTCCCAAGCGATCTCTCAAACTCAGTGGGCAAAAACTCGGAGATCCTATTTTCCAGGGCAAGATTCTATTTTTTCCTTTAGCTGACTTGAAATGTAATCACAGGACCTTCTGCTGCAAAAACTCCAGAGCGGAAGCCCCTGCATGGGATAGAATTTGTATATACAAGTAATGGAAAAGTAGAAGGAATTTTATTCTATGGACTTGTAAAATCCTATTTTCCAATTAGAAAAAAGAAACAAAACTGTGATTCTGTAAAACTAGAAGCAAGTTTCTGTTCAGAATACTGTCTAGATGCGCTATTAGATGGATATATATCCTTCAAGTTATTGGGTCTTCTGTGAAATTTATAATCACAAGAGTACCCTCTAAGCCTTGAGCTCTCAAAGCTTCAATGCTGACACCATATTGAATTTAGTAATAGGACTACCCATTCTCCTCGAACCTCTAGAAGACACAAATGAACATGGAGCCAATGGACATTGTCGAGTATATATATATATATATATATAGAGAGAGAGAGAGAGAGAGAGAGAGAGAGAGAGAGAGAGAGGATATACCTCGTAATATAGATTCAACATCAAAGTATTTCAACCATACACATTTATGTCAACTACTAACAACCAAGTACATAGTTGACTACCATTTACCGTCCACTAAATGAGCAGAAACATTAATTATTATAACTACTGAAAAGAGTTCAAGTGAACAAAGGAGAATAGATATAAATCTCAAATCTAAATAAATGCAAACACTAACCATTCGCTATGTTGGCTAGATTTTCTGCACAGCTGAAAACCTAGGTAGTCATGAGATAAATCTCCCTCATTTACCGGTGAGGCTCCCATGTAAGATTTTGTCAATTATATTTCCTAGTATCTATCTATTGGTGTTACTTTAATTGCGTAGCTCATGGACCATAACTAGGCAATTTTGCAGCAAGTAAGCAAGTTGTAAGCAATATGTGCAGGAAAGGGAAATAATTAAATACAAGAAGAAAGGAAAGGAGATGTGCAACCTAACCAATAGTTGATAGAGTTGATCACATGCACATAGACGAAACAAATAGATCTTGAAATGCAGAATTTGAAGCAAAGGAAAGTTTCCGATCTAGATCTAAGACAACACAAAGTTTATGTAGAGATCTAAAAAGAAATAAGAAACAAATGCACCGTTGACACAAAGTTCTCCGGAAATCTGCCTCCTCTCTATTCCTCCGCTTGTAGAAAGCTATCAAGGGTTTCAACTCAAAGTCTGGAACACAAGAATGTTGATTACAAATTCCGATCTTTTAACCCGTAGGTTCTTCCTCTACTTATAGTGTGTAGAGGGGAAATTACAAATGAGAAACTACAACTGAACTAGAACATGAAGAAGTAGTAAAGGGAACATTTGGAAATCATCTTCCTAGAATTCCTCTCTTAGTAACATGCATCAAGAGTTTAAGCCAAAATTGTGCACATATGTCACTTATCTTAAAGAATCTTTCCAAATAACTTAAAGTAATGGTTTTTAAACCAATAACTTTAATCTTACATTTTCATCCGGGAACATAAGAAATAAGAGAAGAAAGAAGAGAAGAAGAAGATCTCACACAGAAAATTTAACACTACACTTTATTTTTGTTTTGATATTGATATTGAATAACACAAAGCCTCTCTCTCGGTTCGACAACTTTATTTTTGTTTTGATATTGAATATACTTGTCAAACATGTAATTCAACATCTTCCCATCTGTTTTTAATAATAGAATAAATTCCTCATGGGAAGTCTCTCATCCTGGAATGTTCCGAACTTCTCCCAGCAAACGGTAGTGCTCGCCGATACGATAAATTTTAAAAATCTTGGGTAAAGTGTTAGCCTTTACATGTATTTTCTAAAATGTATAGGCCCATATACCCTGAAATTTAAACATGAAATTTATTATTTCTCTAAGATTATTTATCTTGTAGTCTGTGATACAATTGAATCTATCGTGAAAGGTATCCTTGATCCGGCTTCATTAATTTCTTTCATAACTAAACGGGAGAAAATATAAATTCCTCATGGGAAGTAGGTAATTCATTGAGTTTTGGAATGCTATCTAGTATTTTTAATTACACTTCTCCCATCTCATTTTCCAAGAAGCAATTGTCCAAAAAGGTGCAAAAATCCTTTTCAACATAAGCTTGAGGATCTCACTTTTAGCGGGTTGAAAGAAAACTGAAATTTCTAACTACTTCCCCTTTCCATCTTTGTGATCCAAAATCCAAAAAGTACAATTTGCTTTGCAATCAAGCACATCCTGGAAAGCTACCCAGGGAACGAGTGTATCTTAGCTAAGTATCCAGATGACTTTCAACAACTATGTTCTCATCTTCTAGGCTCGTGTCATTATTTCATTTTCCAAATTGAGATAAGCTTTAGGATCTCTCGTGCATATTTCTAACTATTCAACCTTTGGTATTCTTCAATTAGCACATCTGCTCAGAAGCTTCGGTGAATGATTCGCTTTCTTTATGTTCTCATCTTGAGCTATCTCGTGTCATTATTTCTTTGACACGAGCCTGTGCATATTCTCTATTCCATTGGTATTCTTTTCCACCTCTTTAATCGGATGAATGATTACTCACGATAGCCTGTCCCCTCATCCACCTCTTTAATCGGATGATTACTCACTTTGAGAGGAAGGAAGGTTTGACAACCTTAGCAATGAGCTCACATAGATGGGAAACTTGCTTTTGAAGCTTGGTTTTCTCAGCCTTCTCTTTGTCAAGCTTGAGGAATAAAGCGTTCATTAGTGTTTGTGTATCTTGCTTTAATCCTTCTGTGGTAGTTTGACCTATTGGCACTTTGGTCACTGCTATATCAACCTACCGTGAGCTCTCCCTTGTGCTTTCCTCTCTTTGGTGCGATAACTCGGTGAATTTCTCTCCCGATTCTTCAATAATCAACCTAGAAGTTATTTTGGCAACTTTAGGTCTTCTATCTTTTCTACCCAAACTCAGGAGCAGCTGCAAGTCGTGTTCCTCCAGGTTGATCTCCTCTTTGGCTTCTGGGATTGTCTGCAAAGCCAACCATGATGAAAAATTGCTTCTCGGGAATGAGAAGTCATTGAATGCACCACCATCTCATGCTCGATTCTCGCTCTATCCGTATTTTGCAGTGTTGTGACTGTCACCCTCTGAATTGTCTAAAGACAATGCTTTTTCAAACTCCGCCATCTGTGCTTTCAACTTCTCCGCAGGGAGAGGTGAAGATTTGAGTGATTGAGAAAATACAAATGATGTTGGATTCAACGGAGGAACGACAAGATCTCTCTAGGGTTCCGGGGCTGCTGAAGTGCTATGAGTTGATGCTGGAGAAGCTGGAACTAGCACGATAGCTGTAGATTTGGCCTTCTCTCTGTGCGTGAGACTTCTTGTGAACTTTAAGTTTCTCTGGCCTTCTGCTACTTTCACCTTTGTGCTTTCTTTTGCTGGAGTCTCCTGTGGTAAAGTTACTTGTGATTGATTCATCAAAGCTTCATCCAGGCAATACCCCTTTGTCAACAACCAGTTTGAGGTGTTAACCAGAACCGCGGAAGATCTTTCCTCAATCGTCTGACAGCCACCAATGTTTTCCTGAAGAGCAGCTCTATCCCCTCCCATCTGATGATATGTGTCAAGTATCACATGCCCATCATCCGCGAGATCTGCAGGTATCCGTGCTAAACCATAATCAAACACTTGTTGCGCCGATAACCTGTTGAAGTCTTTCTTCCTGACTTCATACTCGTTTCTGCACTTCATCCAAAAGTCTTCCAACGAAGGTACATGTGAGTATTCCTGGGAGATTGTCTTCTTCGCTACCCCATATGGATCAAAGTTCAGCCGTGCTGGGAAGAACTCATGCTCATATTCAGAAAACATTTCGGCTTCGATTCCTCTAGCTTTGTGGATGCTCTAGCAGCTGTAATAACCCACTGTGACCGGAAAGAAACCCGTAGACTTGTGCCGCTTTGATTGTAAGTCATGCATCTCCACGAGCTGTCTGCACAACTCCATGATGACCCATTTGTCGCTTGGATACCTCGGCAACTTAACTAGTTCTCCCAAGAAGCCGATTACCCTGAGATACGTGAAGTCTACAAACTGGATGAAAATACAATCATGCTTGGGATACAGCTTCCCAAGCTTCTTTGCTTACCCTGTTGGTCTTCAGATCACTATTTAATTTGCAAATGAATCCATAAAAGAACCCATCGTTGACCACCTTGTAATCTTTGTGGCATTCAAGAACTGTCAACTGTGGGAAGCACTCAAAAATAGGATCTTTCACTAGTATGCCCCGTCTATCTAGCTTGGAAAATATACCCTGCGAGGTTGCTGCATATACCAGGTATGAAGTCATTTTGAAGTTGTACGTCCGCCTCACAATTCGTAGCTGCTCACCGATGTTGTCATCGATGATCAACGCCCAATTGATTATTGATTATCGAATCAACTCTGTTGATCTCAATGGTTCTCACGAAAGCATACATCCATGAGCGAAAGTTGTGAGTATTGGCTTCTCCACTTAACCTGCAAAGCAATTTAGTAATATCATCCACCTCCTGCACCAAATTGGATCGCGGAAGAGTCCTCGGGAACTTTGATGGAGACTTGGGCTTCTTCATATATTTGTTATTCATTATGCCCATGCAATCTACTTTGTGTTTCTCCCATCTTTGTTGCTAGCATCCAACATGCTAATTGCAATCACCACAGTCGTGTCGGAATCTTTAGACAATAATTAATAAATTGTGCATCCAACTTGATTATTGTCTTTCGCAAAGATCTCAAATTGTTCTGGAAAGAGGATGATATGACCTTGCACACTCCATAACAAATTCAAGCAATTGAGCTGTGACTGGAAACGCCGATGCTTGAATAATTCCATTGCTTTTTATTGCCCGCATGAGAGATGTCCTTTCGGCCTGGATTGTCAATTAATTCGGAGATGGGTTCAGGGCCTATGTCTCGTGTCATTGATATCAACAAATCTAGAAGCTATGCATGACTCTGCTGATCCTTCTCTTTCATCACGCTTCATCATGACTGGAGCAATCTTTGTCTGAGCAATCTTTCGAGTTCTTTTTCTTTTAATCCTGCCGGAATTCCTTGCAATTGGATCAATTTGTGCAGATCTAGCAATTTCTTCAGATTCGGAAGATATATTCAATGTACTTGACATTGATTTGAACTCCCTTTCACTTATATGAACACCTATAATTAATTTAGACAAAGATGGAGTCAGGGCATGAATACTTGATTTTTATCACCAAAATTTGCATATAAAGCCTGCTGCCCTAAAATTTGAGGCTTTGCTTGCATGCAAAGCAAGCATAAATATTTTTAAATTCACCTGGGCACTTATACCAACATGCAGATAATTATCATAGCAAAAATCAAGCTATTCCAACCCTAGGCGCCAAACCTTGAAGCTTCCTGGCAATGAAAAACACCTTTTAATGCACAAAACCTCCTTTCCTTGGCGCCAAAACTATCTGGGCTGCAATCCTTAGCAAAAAGAATTAATTGCTTCTTCATTATGGCAGCCCATGCTTATATAGCCCTCAACATACTATTTTTAATAATTGCCCTTCCTATTTCTGGCAATTTAATTAATAAATAATCATGTCTATTCACCCAAATTGGGTGCCCAATTATGCATGTTGTTGGTTGCTTTTAAATAAATTTATTTTATTTATTTTTAGCATGCATCCTTCAGTTCTCTTTGGCTTGTCTTCTTGCATTGACTTTTCTTCCATACATGGCGCCAAAATTGGGTGAAAAAGCCATAAATAAATATCATTAAATACATTGTTTAATGCCAAGGTGGGTCGCACTTTTTGGCAAGGGTAATTTCTAAAAATAAGAAGTCAACTTTGATGGGAATTTCTACCCTGCACTGCAGCTCCAAAAATCCCCTCTTCAACTTAAGTTATTTGACTTTCATAATGGGAATTTTTACCCTGCAAGGCAGGTAAGAAATTCCCACCTGCCTGCCACTGCCAAAATTCCCACTGGCAAATTAAAACATCTCCCAAAAAGTGCGACTTGTATTGAAAATAGCTTCCTTTGATAAAGTGCGACTTGCATGGGTGAATAAACCTCTTTGGTGGGAAAAGTTAGCTTGCTGACAGGGCAGCAGAAAATTCCCATCGGTGCTTTAAGTGATTTTTCTTTATTTTATAATGAGAATTTTTACCTTGCAAGGTAGGTAAGAAATTCCCACCTGCCTGCCACCTCTAATATTCCCATTGCAGCTTAAGTGACTTTGACTTCATGGGAAAAAGTACCCTGCAAGGCAAGTAAGAAATTCCCGCCTGCCTACCACTACCAAAATCCTATTGCAGCTTAGATCTATTCATTCCAAAAAGTGCGACTTGCCTAGGAGAGGCTTTTTGTGCTTGACTTCATCTTTTTTGGTCAGAAGTTTGCCTTTTGAGATTGATTCCTTCTGGTGTTGAGGCCATAAATGATCTCCAGATGCTTCAGGCAATTAAACAAACTATACAAAACAAAGAACGGACCAAGGGAATTTCACAGACAAACTGCGGAGAAAACCGGAGAAAAATGCAAAAGAAATAAATAAAAACAAAAACGTTGCCAGAAGTTGCAGACAATGCTCTGAATTCATTCCTGGTGAAAATCCTATTGAGATGTGTGAATATTGGCATGCAAAACTTCAACAAGGTTCAACCGGAGCACAATTTATTTCAAACGGGGCTTTATTTATTTAATAAATAATTAAATAAAAATTTCCCGCAGACAAAACTTGGCGGAGGGATAAAATGAGTTTCAAGCATCTGGGTATTTGTCGAAATTGGCTCATATGATTCATTGGGAATATCTTAACGTAATACGAGACATCTTCTGGCAATAAAAACACGAAAAGACTCGTTATTTTAAAAAGAACGATTTTTTTTTAAATGGGTAGTCCCAGATTTCAGGGTGAAATTTGGGGACACCACGCTACTTGCTTTTACGTGATGCTAGTCAAAAAGTTTATTAATAAAATACAAATTATATGTAATCACAATTCCTAGTTTTACATTCACTGAAAAGTGGATAGAATACTAATATTAGATCAATGGTTTAAACCTAAAATTTTTTTGGCTATGGTTAGTGATCCAGCCTATCAAATCGGTGGCCCACAATAATTCAGCTTTCACGGGATCACCAAAACCAGAAAATTCTCAATTCACATCGGAGAAAATGTGGCCTAGTCATCCTCAATTATACAACAATATTGCAGAAGTGGTGGAATGATGCAAATTATTTTCAAGGGTTTGAGAGATGAAGCTCAAATACCTCAAATCATGGGTTAAAAACTTTGGAACGGATTACTTTGAAACATTTCTCACAAGGTAGTTGAAACAAAATTTCAACTATAGGAAATCGAAACGAAGGATTGAGAGGAAGATTTTTCTTTGGAAATTGTCTTGCAAGAACAAATTCTTATTCACAATTTGAATATCACACAACATCAAGAGAAAATATATTGGGGGAAAAAGGTCAAGGGAAAAATGGATAAAAATGAGGATTCCAAAGTACAAAATATTATCATCAATCGGCACAAAATAGGACATGCGTGAATGCTATCCACCACATAAAAGTTGAGAATGGCTCCTACATCACTAGAGTACTAGTCATAAAGCATAAGACATTGTGTCACACTACCCAACTACAAACAACTACCAACAAAAGAGAGCTCAAGCAAAGCAGAAATTTCCGGCTCACATCCCACATACCATCAGCGAAGAGGACAATCAACACTTATCGAAACCAATCATCGAAGTAGATCGGTGGTTTCCTCGATTTTGTATACCAAAGCTTTTAGGAGGTTATAAAGTATGATTTTCTATCGATGATGGAGGAATCAAGAACCAAAAAGGAAGTGCTTGGCAATCTAAATCCCACAAATTTGGTCTTCATTCCAAAAACATAATTGCATATCAGCTGGATCAGTATAGAACCATTGCTCTTTGGAATATAGCATACAAAATTATTTCTAAATTAGATGCCATTTGGATTAAACCCCTGTTGTAGAAAATTCTCTCTCCCAATCAATCACCCTTTGTTCTTGGAAGGAAAATCGGGATAATGTAGATATGTTAAGGAGATTTTGTATTTCCTATACACACATAAATGGTGGGTATCCTCATCAAACCGGACATATTGAAGGCCTTTGACATATGTAATTGAAAACTATAAGGGGATACTTTGCGGTCCTCTGGTTTCAATGAACAGTAATTGTATTGATCATCGAGTTGCTGCATAAAAACACCCTTTTAACTACGGTGTAATGTCCCTTTTAGGGCTGAAGTTGCAAATAAGGGTTTGGACTCAAACCCAAATGCATCAAATCTGAAAAGACACCATTAACCAACAAGGATCAGTCCGAAAATGGTGAAAGTACATGTTGTCACCTAGAAGTGCACTGATAAAGAATGGTGTTTACTCTCTCTCTTGTTGACAAAATTGGAACACCTCAAGACCGTGGGTAACCTATGATTGAGGTGAAACTCTAGAGAGGGCTGGTTCCTTTGTGAATCACCTAAAACTAATAAAATTGACAAGGAAAAGGGAGAAGGAATGCGGAAAATATAAAATTGAGGTGATACACCAATGATTTGACACACACATGTACTACTGCATACAAAAATATAGAGATCCACACACATGCACAACTTTGTTTGTGGCTCTAAACTAGCCAAATACTTAATTGGACATGGTCTTCTCATGATTGATAACCTGATTTTCCTGATCTGCTCCTCTTCTTTACGTGCAATTCCATCATTTGAGTACTTAGAGGCACTTCCCTTATCATATTGAATGATTGGAGACCGATCTGCAACATTTGCTACCACATCTTTTGCAAAAACTTCATATTTAATTTGCATATACCTGCTCTGAAAAACACCATGATTAGGATAATCATACAAATTGTTCGGATCATGGGCATATTCATTGTGATAGGGCTTATAGTACTGATCTAGAGGAATATTTTGAGGAAAAGGAGGTGGAGGGGAGTAATAATTCTCTTGAAACTGGGAATTCCAATGAGGAATTGAAGTCATGATTGCACGACCTCATAAAATATGAAAATATGAAGGAAAATGGTCTGCTGATTGAGAAAACGGGATCCTTGATCCAATGGAGTCACCAGATGCTAAATATTTGTGTCTAAACACTGATATTTGCTAAGAACAACATCAACTTCTTTAGCACATTTTTGTACTCTCCCACTGGACGTGCTGTAAACCTGTTGTCACCGTAAGTGCACCTTGATAGAGAATGGTGTGTACTCTCTCTTCTCGTTGACAAAATTGGAACACCTCAAGGTTGTGGGTAACCTATAACTGAGGTGAACATCCAGAGAGGGCTGGTTCCCTTGTGAATCACTTAAAACTAACAAATTTGACAAGGAAAAGGGAGAAGGAATGCGGGAAATAAGAAATTGAGGTGATACACCAATGATTTGACACACACATGTACTACTGCATACAGGAAGTATAAAAATCCACACACATGCACAACTCTAGGCTAATCTGCAAAATTAATTCAAAGGTTTAGGCAAGGGACAATTGTATAGGGAAGAAATTCCACAACAAGGCAATACAATACCCTAATAAACACAATGAATACTCAGAAAACCAGCGATATGAGAAGGCAAAAATGAAGTTTTTCTATTCAGAGATGCAAGTACAAGTTAGGATTGTCATTGCAAAACAACTGGAAGAGTGTGTATATCTAATTTCCTTTACAAAAATCAGCCTTTAAAGACTGCTGCCATGTATTCTAGACCCCTGTTGTGCATGCAAGAATGAAAGTATTATTTTTATTCACCCCTTGACTACCCTGAAAGCATGCAAGCGTCATGAAATAATAAAACAAATATCTCTTAACCCTACTGCATTAAAATCAGGCCCGCTGTGTTGAAATTAACATGCAAGTGAGTTGGAAAACCATTAAATTTGCCCTTTTAGGCTGCTGCGTGGAAGTTTAGGCATGCTGCTCTTTTATTTAATTGATTTATCCCTGCATGCTGCGTTGACACTAGTTCACTTTTTCCTTTTTGCTTTGTCCTTTTCTATTTTGTCTTTTCTTGCTTTTGTCTCTTCCTTCATGCTTTTCCTATTTTTATTTATTTTTAACCTGTATAGACTGCTGCGTCTAATTCTGGGTATAATTAGCTGCTGCAATTTTAGCATGCCTTTCATCTTACTTTTAGCACAAAATCCTTTATCTTTGCATGCTATCTTTGGCATGCTTTTGCTATTTTTAGCACTGCTTTCTCAACTAACCTTCACCCCTTATTTTGGCGCCAATTCCTTATACTTAGTTGCTTTAATTAAAAATAGCACTTCAGATGTTTATCCTAGCATGCGCTTCATGCAACCTTTAGACACTTGCTATTTTTAGCAAACACTAAAAATAGCCACTTTTATCACTCACCCAATTTCCATTTAGCACACGTTTATTTTTAGCGAATGCTAAAATAGCAAAATGCTAAAAATAGCCAACTTCACAAAAAGAAAGCTTTGTTCGTTCTTGCATGAAAAATATGGTAACAATACACTTTAACCTCTATTTAAACAATCAATAATCAATCCTCTAGGGCAGTGAGCTGTATAGGGACTTCACATCAACATTCAACCATGCAATAAGAGCTGAAAATGCGTGCTAAATATACTCAGGGTATGAGGCCACATGACATAGTTAGATATTCCTTACCTTCACGGGGCTCTCCCATTCTTTTGGTTCTCAGAATTGGAGAAGAAATCATAAAGAAACAATTGTTTTGGAAAATAGGAAATGGTGAGCAGGCTAATTTCTGGACGGACTCGTGGGATGGTCATCCTCCTTTGATTATGCAGTATCCCCATTTCAGCAATATTATGGTTACCCTTCATGCTCATGGCAAAATTAAGGTATGTCACTATCTACAACAGGCATACCCAAGGAGTGAATGGATTCATCCTTCGATGTGGCAGGTTAACTTGACTCAGCAACAAGTCCATTTTTTTCACAGGCTTCTACAAAATATGATTCTTCTTACGACTGAGTTGCTTGATACTTTGGGATGGGGAATTGGGCCGGATGGGAAGTACTCTGTTAGTTGAGGGGTATAGAGTTTTGGTTGCCCCTCTTCCTCATCCTTGGAAAGATATATTTGTGGATCTATGGCAACCTGTTATGTGGCCTAAGGTGAGATTCTTTGTTTGGCTTCTAATTTACCATAGAGTCCTTACAGGGGAAAACTTGATGAAAAGAGGTTTGGTTGGCCCCTTTTGGTGCCCTTTATGCAGAAATGCAGCGGAGACCCTAACTCGTATCTTCTTCCAATGTCCTTTTACTTTGGGCTTATGGGACACTCTTGCTGAATGCCTTTCGGTGACTTGGCACTCCCTTGAGAATATTGTGGATACTTTTCGAAGGTGGAAAAATGATGTTAGGGATACTCAAGACTTTTACAAAGGCATTTGGCTTGTTGTTTCTCTTATGTTGTGGAATGTTTGGAAAGAAAGAAACAGACGCATATTCAAGCTTGAAAGCAGAGACAGGTGGTACATCATGGATATGACTACAAGCAATATTGTTGAATCTATATCACACAACTTGATTCTTCCTTCTCCGTTGCCTGTGAGATGGCTTGTCCTCCTACAAAAATTGAATATGGGTAATAGGACTTTGCAGTTGAAGAGGGATACTAAACTAAGGACACCTTCAACTCTCCGCTCATGGCAGACCCTCCTTTTGGAATTGTCAAAATAAATACTGATGGAGCAGCAAGAGGAAACCCGGGTCCTGCTAGTATGGGAGGAATTGCTCATGATTCTTTGGGGACCCCTCTCTTCTTCTTTGCTCATCAGTTGGGGCATTACACTAATAATGTTGCTGAAATTATGGTTGTTAACGTGCTCTTTTGGAGGCTACTAAATTGGGATGTCCTAGTATCATTGTGGAATCGGACTCCAAAGTTATTATCAATATCCTTGAGGCCCGGATCAACATTGTCTAATAATTGGCTTATTGCCAGGATTCAGGAGCATATCAAAATTATTGCTAGCAATTTCCTTTTATTATATATTCTCATGTTCCTAGGGAGCAGAACAAGATGGCTGATGCTTTGGCTAATTGGGCTTTAGATCATTCAAATCTGATCCACTTTGGCCCCCTTCCCGTCACTTGGTCGAAGGAGAAAAGACAACAGATTGAGCGAATCCTCTCTTTGAAAGAGAGTAGGATGGATAATTCTCAGATATGCTATTTCTTTCTCTTTATTTGTACTTGGAATTCTAAAGATGTCTCCTCTAGTAAGAGCATAATTGCTTGGCATTGTATCTTTATTCTCATATTCTATTAATATAATGTTGGTGGTTTTTCGTTAAAAAAAAAGCCTTGACAATATTTATCAATCCAAACTACATCAAAATAATAGAGAAAATAAGTGATCACACCCAGCTGTAATTAATTTTAGGACAATAATAGTACAACCAAAACCAAGCATGGGAAATAACTCACAAATCACTCCAAAAATCACCAAAATGGGAAAGCAACCTCATAAAATATGAGGAACAAGTTTATAACCTCAAAATGTCCAAAATTGCTGTAGATGATACCAAACCCTTCACCCAAGCAAGTCACCTAGGGTTAGAAGGAAGAAACAAACATGAAATCCTCCTTAAATGTCACTTGTGACTTCTGGGTGAAGCCACTAAAGCACACAAGAGGGTTTTTGTCCCCAATTGTGATCCTATTGAAGGTTTTCATCCTCAATAGGTGACCAAGGAAGGCGTTTCGTCCTTCAATGGAAAGAAGATAAGCTACATTGGCTCCAAATCCGGAGTAAATGTCAAATGATTAATGGTAATGATATCCTCCTCCATTCAAACCTCCTTAAGTACCCCTATTTGGCGCCAATGATGAATTAGAGGACTACTTCTCATGTCCGACCTCTTTAATGAAGCGGAAGTGTACCATTTTTAATCTTCACTTGGCCTTCAAGAAGACCGACCTCATGTGGAGAAGATAGAAATTCCATCACCTAGTCTAATCACTCAAAGCCATAATTAGTAATCAAATAAATAAGGAAAATACAGTAAACAATTATGACAATGTTATGTAATGTCTCCTTTTTCGGGACATTATTAATGTTTAATTTGCATTGTAAGAACCCCTTGGCATGCCTAGCGCTACAAGTGGGAGTCTCTTTAGTTAGTTTAATGTGCACATAGGTTAGTTACTTTTATTTATTTAATTAAAAAATAAATAAAGTGCACATAGTCTTAGTATTAAATATTTTAATGAGAGTTTATGTTTTCCCTCCAAAAGGGAAAGGTCGGTCTTTATTGGATATTGCACCCCTTAGTTCTATAAAAGGGAGGTCGCATTTCCTTAGAGGGCATGTTTTTTGATGATCATTTGATTTCACTCCATGCTTGGAGTATTGGGATGTATGCCCTAGTTCTTGCATTTTGCTCTCTCATTTGGAAGCCATTGTTGAAGATATTGAAGATCTTATTGTTCTATCCATTGGGATCTCTTGTGTTGGTGTTGGCGCATTTGTTTGGATGAAAAATCTGCATGTTATTGAATATTGTGTAGGGTTTTATGGTGCTTTTATTTCTGCTGTTATTGCTGAAATTATTTTTGCCATAGCGACTTGGGTTGGTGATGATTTGTCCATATTTTGATGCCATAAATGCTAGATCTGCAAATCTGCTGTGTTATTAATTATTTCAGAGCAAAGGGCAATTTTTGGTGTATTTGGAGGCTAGGAAAGAGCTGAAAATTATTTAATTGATTTCCTCTAACCCTAGCGACTTGAAATCAGTTTTCTAGGGCTGTTTTGGCTAGGTTTTAATGCTCAGAAAATTCAGATCTTTGATGCAGTTGAAAGCCCTAAATTTCTAGTTTATTTTGCATCTTGTTTCATAGAAAAACTCTTAAGTATTGAAGTAGTTATGAATTTTCCAAGTTTCAGCTGTCCTGGGTGGATGGTTATCGATTAATTGTTATAAAATTTAGATCTGCAGTTTGGGGTCAATTTAATATTAAATGTGATTGTAGAAATTAGGAGGAATAAGGAGAAGGTGATTTCATTATTTTTGGAGTAGATTTAGTGCCCTAAATGTGTTGGGCGACCTACTTTTTAGGTCAAAATTAGGGTTCTGTGTTGGCTGGGCAAAAACTGGTTTTGGGACATTGTTGTTTATATTTTTGTGGCCCAAGATCCAAAGTTTGAAGATTTTTGCTTGAACGGTTAAGCGGGAATTAATTTTTGAAAATTACAGCAGTTCAGGGTTTGAATATTAATTGTTTTCAGCTGTGTATGATCAGATTTGTGTTAATTCCTAATTTGTCCTAGAAGGGGACATTACATTTCACCTCCCTACTTTCCTTCTTTGAAGCCCACGGAAGGTGGAATGGGCCCAAGGCCTTCATAGTAACTAACTTGAAAAAGGGGAGATTACGATCCTCCCTTCCCAAATTTGCTTGCCCTCAAGAAAATGCAAACTCGTATGCCCAAGCATCATCATATCAAGGTGAAGGAACATCCCTGTCAAATGAAGGATCTTCAGTCCAAACAAATTCATACCTCTGCTGTCCTCTTCATTGAAATCTTTTTCATCTACCAATACAAAAACAACAGTGACAACTCCTTCCTTTGCATACTCAGTTGTACCAAAATCCCTCCAAACTATTGTAGTTTCCATCAGAGAGCAAGTAATGTATGAATAATCAGCTTGACCGGCTATTCCTCTTATTATAAGATGCAAATCAGATTGTGTATGGGCTGGAAACAATTCATCACAGCCATAATTCACATTGAATTTTACCCAAATCAGGTCTATCAAATCTGATTTGTTTGTTTCTTTCAGTTGTAACCTTCTTTCCACATCATCCAATGATGAAATCCTTCCTAAAAGTACATGCTTGCTGCTGCCCATGACTGCTAATGGCAGTCCCAACTCTGATTTTTGCATGCTCAGCCATATGACAATGGTATGACAACTATCAAACTGAAATCTTACTGGAAGGGACAATTTTATGAGTAGTGTAGAAACTGAAAATTGTCTTACAAGGACTGAAATTTTGAGAACAATAGATCTATAATTGAAAACAACAGATACATTGGCCCTTAGTTCAAGATTCTTACAACCCACACTTACCCCAACTTGGTGTACAAGATGGCTTTGAAAGATACCCAAATGGATCTCTTTGCCCTCCAACAAATTTTAGATCAATTACAAACACCAAAAGTTGATTTATGAGGGTTATGGCAATCACACTAATGCAGATCTGAATTTATTAGGAGACGACTAGGGTTTGAGTGAAAACCCAACACAAATGGCATCCAAAAAATTATATTTCTATCATAAATTGATAACAGTAATTTTAGAAGCCCAAATATATCAAAATTCAGATTTTTAGAGGTTACAAATGACTGAAAATCAGATCTGAAATCTGCATATTAAACTGACTGAAAATACCACTGAAAACCCTCTAAAAATTCTGAAATTGCTTTGCTTTGATTCCCAAAAATCAGCAGATGATATGGCAATAATATTCAGATTAGAAATACCTCAAATACAATGCCAATCAGCCAAGGACTGAGTCGCTCCACTAGAAGACACTGCTACAATTTATTCTCCAAAAACACACTGCTGGAAATGACTGAAAATCTGGTTAAATCAATGAGAATTCCTGAGTGGAAATCTATCACAAAACTCTTGGGGTTTTCGTCCTTGGATTATTTGCAAAAACTTAGAGCTCAAATGCAAGAGAAAATATTATGTAAATTTCTGGAATGTTTCTACATAGGTCGATCTTTCCTTATAAAGGAAAAATGGCCCAAATTGACCTCCAAAACAGCCAATAGGCTTTCTTGCTTTCCCTAGGCTAAGTTGCATTTTTAATGAGGCCTATGACTCTCTTTTCTATTTATTTCCACTCCTAGAGCTAGTCGCATTTCCTTAGGAGGAAATACATAATTAAAGATTATTTATCCTTCTTAAATGTCATTACTCACCTTTGGCCCAAGTCGCCATTATCCTCTCTCGGAAGAATAAAATATAATAAATCCTTTTACAATGATATTTTCCCACAAGGCAAATCATATTAACCATAGGGATTATAATTTTTTTATTAAGCCCAATAAATTAATATAAGTGCTTTAATAATTTTATTTTTTTTTTTATAGCACTTTATAATAATTTATTGTGACTTAAGTCACCCTTATGCACCCCCTTTGGCCGTCGGGTAGACAAAATGGGCCAAAGGTCTTCGATAAGAACTATCCGAAAAAGAGGGACATTACAATCCTCCCTTCCGGGATTGCTTGCCCCCAAGCAATCTCAAGTAGCAAATCTGCATTCTCATCAATTCTCGGATCCCAAATCAGCCTAAGCTTTTTGAATGGCTTCACATGCACTATACCAAACTGTTCAAAGGCTGCAAAAGAGAGCTTATGCAACTTACTTATAAAAAGTGCCACAATCCTCCTCAAGTATGCCCCAAATTTGTTGTACTCTTCATCATGTCCTTGCTGTCCCATACTGATATGTAGTGAAAAATCCTCATAGATGTCTTCATTAGGTGATTTCTTGTCCACAACTATCATAGACTTGGCTGTCATTTGATGGGGCAGCGTGTATTTGAGTGCTTTCATGGTAACTTTCATGTTGAAACTAAACTCATAGCTTGCAAATCTTGGATGACTCTTATGAAGCCATTGCATACCAAATTGTTATTCTTCAAGTCAATAACATAAAAGTCATCAACGTGTACTCACCAAATAGAATGTTGACTTTTTCACTTTCTTCTTAAGGAATAGTGAGACCACTTGGTAATAACTCCATGCCTTCAAAATGATCATAATGCAAACCTCTTTGTTCACCAACTTTCATCCTAAAGTTATGACCACAAAAGATCCACTATCAAGAAGTGCCATGATTTTACATCCCATTGTACCACCAAAGATCGATTATACGTGCTCCTCGAAAGGTAACGATTTTGGCTTCGCTTTTCAATGTTTGGTGTTGGCTGTTCCTTTTCATTCGATGAAGCCTCTTCGTCTCACATCTGAAATAACCTCAATAAAGGTATGTGTCGCAATTATGGTCCAAGCTCCCCATGCCGCAATGAAAGATCTTCTTCCTCCTCAACTCATTACGAGTCTCTGATCCAAAGGTAGAAGGGTCACCTTGTTGAAGTGGGCTGCTCACTTCCTTGCTGCTCCTTGTTTTTTCATTCTAGGTCATTCGATCTTTCTGGGGCTGCCCTCAAGTTATCTCTCCTCTGATGTACAATAGCCTCATGGAAGGGGAAAGGCAAAACATCTCATACATCATGGAGCCCTCTATGAAAAGCATTACTAAATCCTCCACTCATCATTAATTGCCATAACATTCCTTGCTGAAAGATGTATCAACATTTCCTCAAGTGGATCCTCAACCTCGAGTAAAGCTCCACATCCTCGCGTAGATCTCCCATAATCGACCTCTCTAGGAAAAAGACCGCAAAAGATCATGAGGTCTTCTGTAGACTAGTGGTGATCCAATCGTCACCCTCCCTCAGGTGCAACGTGGCAACCTGGTATGCGTGTCTCCTCTCACGGCGAGGGGAACCCCTCACGCATGAACCAATCTCTCGAAGGTGATCTATCTTCCCACCCTCAAGGTGGAAAGGGTCACCTTGTTGGTGGAACCTTAGCTCCTGCTGTTTTGATGTGCTTTAGGGTCTTCGACCTATCCTCTCGTGGACAATATTCAGGGTAAAGGCATCCTCTTGGCCTATCCAAAGCCAACATGTCAGCCTCAGCGTGATAGTAGTCTCCCATACATTCCATGGTGAATCTCTCACGGCGAGCGGAACCCTTGGCGGCCATACCTGAAAAGTTCACGATCCGGATCTGTTTGCTCATTCCGGGAGGGCTATGTGGGAATTTCTGACCTATCATCCATGATTTCAGCTCTCTCGCTGTATCCAAATCAGCTACAAGACGTGCTTGTCTCCTTGTGTAATACTTGTGTGGCCCAACTTCTCTAGGCTGCATCAAATCAAAAGTTCCTCCGGATCTGTGGGAGGAACATGCCTCTATCGATATTTCACTATTACGAAAGATCTACAAGACGTGCTTGTCTCCTTGTGTATAATGGATCTCTTTGCCCTCCAACAAATTTTAGATCAATTACAAACACCAAAAAGCTGATTTATGAGGGTTATAGCAATCACACTAATGCAGATCTGTTTATTAGGAGAAGTGTGACTAGGGTTTGAGTGAAAACCCAACACAAATAGCATCCAAAAAATTATATTTCTATCATAAATTGATAATAGTAATTTTAGAAGCCCAAATATATCAGAATTCAGATTTTGTAGAGGTTACAAATCACTGAAAATCAGATCTGAAATCTGCATATTAAATTGACTGAAAACACCACGGAAAACCCTTTAAAAATTCTGAAAATGCTTTGCTTTGATTCCAAAAAATCAACAGATGATATGGCAATAATATTCAGATCAGAAATACCTTAAATACAATGCCAACCAACCAAGGAATGAGTCGCTCCACTAGAAGACGCTTTTGTAGTTTATTCTCCAAAACACACTGCTGGAAATGACTAAAAATCTGGTTAAACCAATGAGAATTCCTGAGTGGAAATCCCTCACAATACTCTTGGGGTTTTTGTCCACAAGAGAGAAAATCCTAAGGGTTTTCGTCCTTGGATTATTTGCAAAAGCTCAGAGCTCAAATGCAAGAGAAAATATCATATAAAAATCTGGAATGTTTCTACATAGGTCGACCTTTCCTTATAAAGGAAAAATGGCCCAAAATGACCTCCAAAATAGCCAATAGGCTTTCTTGCTTTCCCTAGGCCAAGTTGCATTTTTTAATGAGGCCTATGACTCTCTTTTCTATTTATTTCCACTCCTAGAGCTAGTCTCATTTCCTTAGAAGGAAATACATAATTAATGATATTTTCTATCCTCCCTAAATGTCATTACTCACCTTAGGCCCAAGTCGCCATTTATCCTCTCTAGGAAGAATAAAATATAATAAATCCCTTTACAATGATATTTGCCCTCAAGGAAAATCGTATTAACTATAGGGATTATAATTTTCTTTTATTATGCCCAATAAATTAATATAAGGGCTTTAATAATTTTATTTTATTTTATTTTTTTTATAGCACTTTATAATAATTTATTGTGACTTAAGTCATCCTTATGCACCCCCTTTGGCCATCGGGTAGACAAAATGGGCAAAAGGTCTTCGATAAGAACTATCTGCAAAAGAGGGACATTACAAGATTTCAACAAGAAAGCTCCATTTTGCACATAATTCTTCAAGTGTCCCCCACAAGGAAGTAATACTGCATGCCCGGAACTAACCAAAAATTATCACCATGAAGTACCTTACCTAAGAGTAGACCCTTGCTTGTCTCTATGCCTTGAGTGCTTCAAAATATGCCTCTTCCTTCTTTGTGGTAGCCATGCTTGGAACTCCATCCACTCTACCTTAAAGTATTGCCTTCTTCCTTTTATCCTTGAGTTCCAACATAAGATGTAAACAATACATACCAATACTTATGCTCACCTCTTTTGGATGGTTGTTACCTTGCTGATTTTGAATTCCAATTGTTGCCTCCAAGCTGCCCCACTAAATTTTCTTCACAAATCGGTTTGGATCAAACCATTGGTGTGCGAATGAGGGGTTGAATAGCCATATACAACTTTAAATTTTTCCTAAGCAACGCCAAAGATGTGGGGAGGTTGGCTTTCTTGATCTCAATGAGGGAACCCTTTTACACATCATATTAAGTGGGAAAAATGTCTCCAAACCTGCCCATCTCTTGTTTTCCATGAAATATATGCACAACCCCATACATTAACTTGGGAATGAGAGCCCATCATGGCCGTGGCATAGCATTTCCAACTAAAAAATCTTGGATATTAATAACATAGGAAAGGTGCAACAACTACAATAATTGAAATCCCTTTCACATAGCACGTTAAACTCAAAGAACTTCATCATAAAAGTCAATCTGCAGCTGTCCAAGAAGAGTACTATCCATCCAAAATATGAATTTAGAAAGAATATCTTACCATGGCTGTAGTATTGTATTTTCCCATGCAAAATTGGGATGGTGGTAGTTGGAGACCATCTTGCACCTGATGTAAACACTTCATCCTCACTGTGGGTGAGAAATGCCTTCTCCTTGTGGTTACCAATTCTCTTATGGCTGCCATAAGAATGTAGGTAGCAACAGTCCCCAAGTTTGTAGCAGCACTCTTCAAAAGATCTCCCGGATCCCAAACTTCTATGTACAAGCAATCTGGAATTTGCAAGGAAGAATCTATGTGCTCTTTGTTACTCAATGAGTTCTTCACATTATCACCAATTATATTATGAGGCATCAAACATGACATATGATCATTATTTTCAACAAGCTGCCCATGATGACACAAGTATGGCAGTGACATAGGAGGAGACAAAATGTGATTATTTTTATCATACCTTGGGCTGCCAACAAGGAGCTCACCCTTATTTTGTTGGTACTTGTTTGGAACATCTTCGGAACTCTCTTCAAGGTTATGAACTCCCTCAATCTACCCATCATTGATTGTTGTTTGGGAAATTCCAGTGAATTGAAAGTAATCATGAAGAACCGAAAGTGCCCTTCCTTCATGGACATACCCTTCCATAATGTCATCCTCATATACTTCATGCAAATCTGATTTTTCTTCTCCATTTTTCTGCCACATGCCATCATTAGAAATCAATGAATCATCATTGAATATCAAAGGATTTTTACCTTCCAACTTGTGCTTCAAAATTTTGGCCTAGCAGCAGCTCCAAAACTTGACCCTAAGTGCTACCTCACACTATGAATTCCCAAAGAACGTCCTTCTCCATTGTGGTTTTGAGAGGGTCTGAACACTTCTGCCAAAGCTCTAGCATCCCTTCTACCCTTGCAACAACCAATGATGGATTTTTGCCCCTTTTGCCAGCCATTGATGATGCCCTAGCCCTTTCCAAAGTTGTCCTTATGCACAAATATGACAAGCGAGTGAAGCCACCAACACAAATTGAGGGTTTTTGTCCCCAAATTTGGATCACAATGAGGGTTTTCATCCTTAAGTGATGAATGCTAAGAGGGTTTTCGTCCTCAATAGTTGAAAGTAGAAGCACAAGTGCTCAACTCCTAAAATCAAGATGATAGATGGATGATAGATCCCCAAATGAACCCCTTCATCCTCCTTTTATAACTTCTCTTTCCTCTTTCTTTCAATTTTGGTGGCTGACTTTATTTAAAAGTCACTTTTATAAACATAAGTTGCCTTATAATATAACATAAAGTTACATTTGGCTGACTTAGTTAAATCATTAATTTTACTTTAAGTATTTAAAAATATTTTTTATTTTAATAATAATAATAATAATATTAAGCTGCCCAAAGATTAACCCAACTTAAATAATATTATTAATCATCTTTAATTTAGAAAAGGGGACATTACATTGGAAAGTAGTTGCTGGTTTGGTTTATTGGCATTGGGAGGGTTAGAGGCGGGGTGGGATTTAGTGTGTCATCCTATATGGAATTAGAGGGAGTAGGACTCTTGTGTTTCAAAATTGCCTTGCTTTCAAGGCCACAGATTGAGAAAGAAGGGAATCTTTGTTTGAGGTGATTTGTGGGAATCGCTTCTTGGTCATGGAAGGATTGGTGTGCTTTTGCTTAGGAGTATGGTCTCCTTACTACCGATTGTCTCCCAATCTTGGAGTTGAGAGGTCTTATTTTTGAACTAGAGTTAATTAAAATGAATATTAAGATGCCCGGTGTGTTATGGAGAGATTTGAGGTTGTACTTTGGTCATCTACTTCTTCAATATGACTCTCATCATATATATTCGACGATTGCATCGAGACACCCATTATCCCTAGTCCTTAAAGCTCATTGGCTCTCTATGGACCTAGAGGATAGATGGGTTCATCGTCTTTATATTGTTTAGTCATTTCAGCTTTCCTATAAGATGAGAGTGTTTGCATGGTTGGATGTTTACTAGGGGGTTCCTTCCAAGGCCATGTTGGCCAAGAGTGGACTCTCTAATCGCCTTTGCCTTGTTTTTCTTTCAAGCTTATCTTTTTTGGGAGTCAATTTTCTATGGAATGTTGGAGGTACTTTGTGGATTAGTGTTCAATGTTTCTTTAGAGCATGCTTCACCGGTTGACTTCCAAAAACACACCAAATTGGCAATAGAAGCTGCTCCAAGGAATAACTTGAAACTAATGAAGAAGATCTCGGCATTGACGAATCATTCGATGATGAAGACTTTATAGATCCCTTGCCATGACTCAATATTGGTTACGGACTACGAATTTGACGATGGCTATTATGAATCTTTTGAAGATTTTGATGGTCACACTTTTGCGGTGTTCACAAGGTCTCAGACACGCCAAAATGCCGAAGCATCCACAAGCGGCCGAAGAGAAAGAGAAGATCCTGGCCCGGATGTTACTATCTTGAAAAGAGGTAGCACTCTTCCTTCTTCATTAGCGCCTAAGGATAAATATTCAAATTCTTTCAATTCGCAGCAAAGAGCCAACGCACATCCTGCTGAAGCAAGTCAAGCTTTCGACATAATTGATCACATCAAGAGGAACAAGGTCCAAATGTCAGAAGCTGAGTATTTGAGAGCATTTCCTGATCAGCTGAATAGATTGGTCAAATATGTGCAAAGTAATGGTCCTAGCCCAACAAATAATACTTCACGGGGTATCTTGTCAAGCCCAAAGAATACTCCCCCTTCAAATAATGCGGCTGCAAGTTCTTCTCCTTCTACCTCTTCTCCTGCTACATCAGAAAGGATTGAGCCATTCTATGTGTCTTTGCTCATCAACGGACACAAACTTAGCAATTGCATCTTGGACTCTGGAGCTTCTGACAATGTCATGCCTGCCAAAGTTGCTGATGCCTTGGGTCTCACATTGACAAAAACCATCGGGAGATGTTATTCAATGGAAAGGCAAGTCCCTCTTGTGGGGCAAATCAAAGATGCGCAGGCAGTACTTGCTTCCTTTCCAGATAAAAGACTGAAAATGACTATCCTTGTAGTAGACATTCCAGTCTCTTATGGCATGTTGTTGAGTAGAAATTTCTGCAAAGAGCTGGGTGGAGAGGTCAAGATGGATTGGTCTTGTGCGCACATACCAATCAAAGGAGTAAATCAGAAGCTGGAACCTGAGAAGAAATCCAAGTACACAGTATCAAAGTCTGAGGATCCTAGATCTCAGATCTTGTTTCAGGAATTGGATCACGGAGTCTATTATCTAGAAATGGATAAAGAAGAAATTCAACCGGTGATTCAAGAATCACATCAAATTGATAACAAGATTTGGACTCTGGAATTTGATGGCAAAATGTGCTTGTTCATTTGGATCAGGCGTAGGCATTGTTCTTATCTCTCTGAAAGGAAGGTGCATGCATACTCTTTCAAATTGATGTTCGAATATACTAACAATACCGTTGAGTATGAAGCGTTGTTGTTAGGCATGGAGCAGCAAGAATAATGGGAATTAAATTATTATCGCACGCAAAAGGAGATGCTGAGCTGATCATGAAGCAGATAAGAGGCCTTTACCAAGTCAAAAAAGACAAAGCTGCGACACTATAGAGATCGGGTTTACTCTGCTATCCTAGATTTTTCAGCTTTCTCGGTATCTTACATTCCGAGAGAACAAAATTCAAGAGCTGATTCGCTTTGCGCGATGACGCAGCCTTGTTGAATCCGGATCAGCCTCCATGCATTCTTTAGAGGACAGGAGACTACAAGGTGGAGATGGTCTTTCGCCCAAAGGTTCCTGACAACGTCCAACAATGGCAGGTTTTTAACGATGACACTCAGATTCTTTGTTTCTCCAACAGAAGGACAACTTTGAAGAAATCTACTATGAGGAAGCAATTCACCTCCTAGCGAGACTCGTAGGAAGAAATGGATGCGGACGTCTCAGGAAGTCAGGAGATTATCCAGCTAAAGGGAAATAAAATTCCCAAAGGCTTGGTATCTCTTGAGGAAATGTTTGATAAGCATGATCAGATGCTTAAGAAAAATGAAGAAAATGAGGAAAATTCTTCCTCCGACACACAACCACTAAATTTGGGAGCCGGCAATGACCCCAAATTAGTAAATCTGGGTAAGTGTTGTTCAGAGGCCGAAAGAGAAGCTTTTACTTGAGCTTCTTAAGAAATACATGGATGTTTTTGCTGGTTTTACGAGGATCCAAAACATATCAACCTGTGGAAGTTCAACACTACATCTCACTTAAACCAGAACAAAAGCCTTTCAAGCAGAAGCTGCGGTGGCACAACCCTACCATTTCGGGAACCATCTTTGTAGAAATCCGGAAGTTGTTAGACGCAAAGATTATCTATCCCATACATCATTCGGAATGGTTGGCCAACATAGTCCCTGTAGAAAGAAGAGCGGCGAGATTAGGTTGTGCGTGGATTTCGCAACCTTAATCAAGCTTCATTAAAAGATAACTACCCCATCCCCATCATGGATCACACTCTGCAGGTGGTCACTGGATCTGAGATGCTTTCCATGCTTGATGGTTGCTACAATCAAGTCAAGGTGGCGAGGAAGATCAATACAAAACGGCGTTCATCACCTTGGGAACCTTGGCGTACGACCATAAAATGCCGTTCGGCCTGATTAATGTTGGAGCTACATTTCAAAGAGCTATGGATCTAGCCTTTGCTCATCTCAAAGATATAAGCATAGTTGTGTACCTGGATGATCTGACAGTCTTTTCCAAAGATAGAAGCGCACACATTTCAAACTTGGAAGAGGTTTTCATACAATGCCGTAAGCATGGTATCTCTTTGAATCCTAAGAAATCCATCTTTGCTGTAACAGAAGGGAAACTACTGGGACACATTGTTTCTAAAGAAGGAACAAAGATAGATCCAGAACGCGTCAAATCCATTCAGACATTGCCTTTGCCCACATCCAAAAAAGGAGTTCACTCTTTCTTTGGAAAAGTGAATTTTCTCAGGAGATTCATTCCTGACTTTGCTGAGCTAACCCGTCATATTTCGAATATGATGAAGAAGACACAAGATTTTAAATGGAGCAGCGAAGGGAAGGAAGCTTTCGAGAAAATTAAAGAGGCCTCCACAAAAGCTCGAGTCTTGGTTTCATCCGACTTTAGTAAAGAATTTATTCTTTCTTTGTTATTCCTCCGAACACACCATGTCAAGCAATCTTGATGCGTAGAAAAATCAAGAGGACGCTTGAAGCTCCTATTGCTTTCATGAGCACACCCCTTAAAGCCTATGAGTTGAAATACACTCCCATGGAAAAACACGCATATGCGATGGTGAAGGCATGTAAGGCTTTCGTGTATTATATTCTTTCCTCACACACTTTGTGGTTTTGGTTCAGAATCTTTGCAGTTAAATCTATCCTCACTCAACAAGAGTTAGGATTATTGAGAGGCACATGGGTGACAAAGTTTCAAGAATATGACTTGGATATTAAACCAACAAATCTGGTTCGAGGAAGAGGCAGTGTGAATTAATGATGGAGATGAAAACATTAAAGACTGAAGCGAGATCAAGATGAGATAGATGAAGATTTACTGCGGTACTTTTTATAGATCTGGTAGAGAGTGGTGCGAGTAACATTGCTTACTTTCGACGTATGGAGAATGCCTAGATCAACTTTCTAAAAAGAAAGCGAACTATCAAACTAAAATCCAAAGATTTTGTTCTTTGGGATAATGGTTTTGTCTGACAAAGGGAATTGACGGCGTATTTCTCAGATGCGTCGATAAAGCTCAACAGGATCAGCTACTTCAACAGTTTCATGACATGGCTTGCGGTGGTCATTTCTCAGCCCGAGTCACTGCACACAAGATCCTCAGAGCAAGGTATTACTGGCCAACCCTTTTTCAAGATACTGCAGAATGGGTAGCTAAGTGTCAAGCATGCCAACATTTTGTTGGGCGTGTGAAATTACTGCATTACCTCTAAAACCCATTGTGATTGAAGAACCTTTCCAATAGTGGGGAATGGATTTTATTGGAATGCTTAACCCGGCTTCCAGTGCCGGTCACCATTACATTCTAACAACTACTGATTATTTCAGTAAGTGGGTAGAAGCTATTCTTGTGAAGAATGCCACTTCCGCCGAGGTGTGCAATTTTATAAAAGAAAATATTATTGTCAGGTTTGGCGTGCCCAACAAAATTGTAGCAGACAACGCTCTCGAATCTTTCTTCTGAGGAGTTGGTGGAATTCTGCTACACTTATGGGATCCAGCTGGTTCATTCCTCAAACTACTATCCACAAGGGAATGGTCAAGCTGAATCTAGTAATAAAAACTTGGTAACTATCGTGTGCAAGCTTGTAACGAAAAATCAAAGGACTTGGCATAAAAAGTTGTTTGATGCATTATGGGCCGATAGAATCACACCAAAGAGGGCGATAGGCATGTCCCCATTTCAGCTATTATATGGTAGAGACACGGAGCTGCCTCTTACCTTGGAACTGCCTGCCCTACGACTTTCTAAGGCCCTGGAGGATTCCACATTCATGGATGCTATTGATAAAAGAATCATGTACCTGACTGAATTGAGAGAAGTACAAACTCAAGTTGCGGATAGGTTGACAGAGCATCAAAGGAAGGTGAAAGTCATCTTTGACAAAAAAAGGCCGGGGGAAAGGAAGTTTGAAGTCAATGACTGGGTCCTTTTATGGGACAAAAGAAGAGAAGCAAAAGGCATGCATGGAAAGTTCGATTCACTATGGAAAGGCCTTTTGTGATCAAAGAAGATCGCCAAGAGCAAATAGCTTCATTCTCGCTCATCGGGATGGAGTTGAATTGCCGTTGCCTTTAATGGGCAACACTTGAAGCTATTCGGACATGAGAAGCGAGGTAAAACTGTATGTACATAAATAAACTTTGTTTGTTTTTCCTTATTTTGTATTTATGTTTTTGTGTTGTGTTGTGTTTGTTTGCTAACCCGTGCCCAAAGGACAAGATATGAAACCGAGAGATCTTTGGGATCTCATCTTTTCCCTTTGTCATTCGACAAGAGAAAAGATGTCCACAGACGGAGCCGATGGTGTCACCTGATTTCACCACGAAATCTGCGACTACCCTATCGAAATTTTTTCGTACTTTTAAAATAATGGGTCGTTTGTTTTTATTGCACGAAAGTTCTTGTATTGCGTCAAAATAATCCCAAAGAGCCATATTAGCCTTTTTCCCAAATACCCGGATGCCCAAAGTTGTTATATTTTGTCATCGTCGGGATTTGTCTGGGAAAATTTGTATTTAATTATTTTGAGCCCGTATGAGGCTATTTTGCGCTCCATTTTAACTCTGTTATGATCGAATATGTCATTATTCTTATGTCTGAGAAGGGTTTTAACTTGGAATAAGTTTTGGGCTTTATTTGTAACTTTTGACAATTTTTCGTGTTTTTGTGTTGTCCGTTTCGTTTTCTGTGAAATTTCTCTAGAACAATTCCTTTGCCGGGTAAGCCCGATTTTTGGCCTGGAGCAGCTAGAAAACATATACGCACATTATGCCTGGAGGAAGTCGCCATCGGAGGTCTGGATCACTGGGAAAAAGCGAAGTCGTGCACGGAAAAGCCCCTGCGGGGATGGGCGCATTTTTGGAAAACAAAGGATTTAAGCTATGATGGAAAAATAGAAGCCGCGAGCAAGGTGAGATTTTTGTACACTGCACAGGTACTTTTCTCGTGTTATAAAATTCACTTAAGTGCGATGCAGTGGGAAAAATAGAGGCTGCAGGCAGGTGGGAATTTATTTATTACTTCTTGCAGGGTAAAAATTCCCATGATAAAATAAAAGGAAAGTGACTTAAGTGAAATCATGGGATTTTAGTGCCTGCCTTGCAGGGTAAATAATCCCATTGTCAAAGTCAAATCACTTAAGTGGATCATGGGATTTTGGTGCCTGCCTTGCAGGGTAAAGAATCCCATTGTGGAAAAATTCTTAAAAATAGAATTATATGTGCAAAAAAGTGCGCCCCCTTTGGTGAGATGATGGCAGCCTTAAAGTGATTATTTTAATTAATCTATTCTTCCAAAAAGTGCGCCCAAGCTTGGAGGAAGTCAACAAGTCAAAATTGGAATAAAAGAAATGGATTAAATGCATTAAATTTAATTTATTTAGTGGCTGCCCCCTTCCTCTCAAAAAGTGCGCCCCATTTGGGAGTTATTTAATGTTTTTTAAGGCATTAAAACATTAAATTAATTTCTATTTTCAGTGGCTATGGTCAAGGCACACTGTGAAGCTTAAGTGAAGTGATGTGTGAAGGATTAAATTGGATTAATTTAATTTATTGGATGATTGTCCTTAAACATGCTATTTTTAAAAGAGAAGAGCATGATTTTTAATTAATTAATTGCCTTTAATTGTTAGGGCAATTATTAATTATAGAATTGTGAAGGTTATATAAGCATGGGCAGCCATATGGGTGAATTATTTGATTCACAGGTAAAGAATTGCAGCCAAGAGGAAAAGTGCGCCCCCATTTGAAGAAGGATTTTGCTCAGGCAAGGTGGCAACAAGGTTAAAAGCTTCCAGATTTGGCGCATGCTTTGAAGGAGGTTGATCTTTGTCTGCATAATTGTTTGCATAGGTGTTACAGGAGCTCAGGTGTTGTTGAAAGGATTCATGCTCTCTTTATGTGCAAATTAAACACCAATTTTTGGGGCAGTGAGGCTTGAAAAGTGCAGATTTTTACAATTAAAATTCACTATTCATGCTCCGGTGGCCATTTTTGTCTGAATAAATTGCAGGAATTCATTACAGGTGCTTCTGAAAAGAAAAGAGTTTTTATCAATGTCGATACATTGCATATATCCTCGAATCGAAGAATTGTCCAGATCTGCACAGTATTGAAGAAATCCGGCCAAGTAAGAAGAAAAAGAATTATTCAGACAAAGATAGACAAAGCCATGGCGAAAAGAGATGAAAAAGAAAGCACGATGGAGTCATGCATTGCTTCCAAACTTGCAGACATAGGAGACACAGATCTAGGCCGGAACCTCTTTCCGATTTGATTGATAGATCCGAGGCGGGAAAGACTTCACTCATGCGTGCGGTTAAAAGCGGTGGAATTATCGAGCTGCAGCTTTTCCATTCCATGCACAACCCAATTGCAGAAGTTTGTTATGGAGTGCGCTAGATCTTACCATCCTTCTTCCAGATCAGTGCGTAATGCTACGGGAAAGACAATAATTCGTTTGGACGTGGAGTTCATCAATTATTGTTTGAAGATTCCAGTGCGAAAGGTGGTGACTTCCATTAGCATTCAGGATGCTGGCAGTAGATGGGAGAAGCATAGAGCTGATTGCGTGAGCATAATGAATAGCCGATACATGAAGAAGCCTAGATCTCCTTCAAAGTTCCCGAGAACTCTTCCGTGGTCCAATTTGGTGCAGGAGGTAGATGATGTTGTCAAATTGCTATGCAGGATTAATGGCGAAGCGAATGCTTACACTTTCCGAACATGGATGTATGCTTTCATCAGGACCATTGAAGTCAACAAGGTTGATTCCATAATCAATTGGTCGGAAATTATTAAGCAACAACATCGGTGAGCAACTCCGGGCGTGAAGCGTACTTTCAACTTCAAGATGACTTCATACTTAGTGTATGCTGCAGCTTCACAAGGCGTCTTTTCCAAGCTGGATAGATGTGGTGTTCTTTCTAAGGACCCCATTTTTGAGTGCTACCCATAACTTACTGCACTGCGTGCGAGAAAGACTTCAAAGTGATCAACGATGACTTCTTCTACGATTTCATCTGCAGGCTAGACAAAGACTTGAAGGCCAACAGGGTAAGCAAGGAAGCGTGGGAAGCTATGTCCAAGATTGGCAGTCTATTCATTCAATTTGCAGATTTCACATACCTCAGGGTTACGGGCTTTTCTGGAGAACCAATAAAGATGCCCAGGTATCCGAATGATAGATTGATCGCCATGGAGCTGAGCAGGCAACTTGTGGAGTTACACGACCTTCAGTCAAAGCGGCACAAGTCTACGGGCTTCTTCCCAATCACTGTGGGACATTACAGCTGCATTAGCATTCATAGAGCTCGAGGGATGGAGGCGCAAATGTTATCCGAGTATGAGCAAGAGTTCTTCCCTGCACGGCTGAACTTCGATCCATTTGGAGTAGCCAGGAAGACGATCTCCCAGGAGTACGCACATGTGCCTTCATTAGAAGATTTCTGGATGAAGTGCAAAAGTGAGTACGAGGTTAGAAAGAGAGATTTCAGCAGGCTATCAGCAAAGCAAGTGTTCGACTTTGGACTAGCGCGGATACCTGCGGATCTTAAAGATGATGGGAATGTGGTACTTGACACTTACCATCAAATGGGAGGAGATAAAGCCATACTTTGCAGGATAACGTAGGAGGCTGCCATTCGATTGAAGAAAGATCTAGAGCTGTGTTGGTGAATACTTCAAATTGGCTGCTGAAAGGATATTGCCTTGATGAAGCATTGATGAATCAAATCACAGCAACTTCCGGCGCGAGGAGATTCCCTCAAGTGAAAGCATGAAGGAGAAAGCAAGCAAAAGGTCGAGAAGTTGAAAGTACAGAAGATCTCAAGAGAAAAGAAGATCACTTCTATGACCATAGCTTTGACTCGGCTTCAAAGACACCGATACTTCACCAACTATTGCACCGCAGCAGCAGGACACTTCCATGCCTCCATTGAATCCGGTGACATTCGTCTTCTCTCCTCAGCCACTTCGTTCATCCCCTGTTCCAGAGGAGATGTTGAAGCTGCAGATGGCGGAGTTCGAAAGAGCTTTGTCCTTGGATGATTCAGAGGATGGCAGCCATAACACTGTGGCACTTTCTGACGGAGAGGATGCAGAGCGGGAGATGGTAGTGCACTCAGCGACTTCTCACTCTCCGAGAAGTAACTTCTCGGAATGGTTGGCTTTGCAGTTGGTTCCAGAAGCGAGAATGGAGATGAACTTAGAGGAGCATGACTTGCAGCTACTCCAGAATCTGGGCGGAAGAGACAGAAGGCCTAAAGTTGCTAAAGCAACTTCTAGGTTGATCATCGAGATTTGGGAGAGAAGTTTCTGAGATATCAATTCCAGCAGAAGGAAAGATAGAGAGGAGCTCACGGCAGAAGATGTGACAGTAACCAAAGTACCACTCGGTCAAGCCACCACTGAAGGATTGAAGCAGGACACACAGACATTGATAGATGCTTTATTCCTTAGGCTTGACAGTGAGAAGGCGGAGAAAGAAGAGCTGCAGAAGCAAGTATCTCAATTATGTGAGATCATAGCCAAGGTTGCTAAACCTTCCATTCAGCCCATTTCAGAGCAGGTGAGTGATCATCTTATGCAGGAAATGGAGGATGCAAGCAATCAAGTAAAAGCTATTGATGAATGGAAGGATTTGATTATTCGTCAAGCTTCTGTACAACTTGGAGAAGTGCCAGCCCGCCTAAAGGTTATGGATGATGCAGCAAATCAGCTGAAGCAACTGATGGCGAACATAGAAGGCATGAATACAGTTGCAGAGAGTAACCTGAGTATTTTGGCTGAGATCAACAAGCTACCGGGAGATGTATTGATTGCGGAACAAATTGTACCGGATGGATCAGTTGAGAAGGGGAAGCAACTGGAATTTGCAGTATCTTTCCGTTTGGAAATCTGCAGAGTTTTGCTGAAGAGGATGCAGGCACTTGAGAGTAGGACATCAGACTTACCAGACAGTATCATTTCTTTCACTGAGGAAAGAGTGGACGGAGGTGTTACTTCATACGTGCGGATCGTTTCTAGCAAGGTGCCTAATTCCCTGGAAGGTTCTCTTCTGATGGTACAAAAGAGAATTGATAAAGCTACCAAGCCTTTCACGATGAATTCTATCAGTAGACTGGTGGTGCTGCAGGCAGACATTGCGAGGTTTGGACCGAGCTTGGAAGATGTGGAAGCGTGCATCAAAGTGTTGAATGAAGGGTTCTTCTGCGATTCGGAGACAGAGAGAAAGAAGCGATGGCTAAAAGCAGATGGAAGGATCTTGAATTACATGTTCGACAAGTATATCCGATATCAGAACAAGAAGAAGACATAAACATTACAGCTGGCATGACTTCTTCTATTCTTTCTTCTTCTATTTTCTATGTTCCGGATGAAATTGTAAAACTTCTAAGTTATTGGTTTTGCAACCATTACTTAAAGTCATGTGGAACCATTCTATTAGTTAAGTGATACATGTGTCACTTAAGAAGAAGTTAGTGGAGGATGATTGCCAAATGTCATCTTTACTTGTTGTTTATGCTTTAGTTCAGTTAGACTTCCCATTTGTACTTTCCCTCCTACATTCTATAAGTAGGAGAAGAACCTCCGGGTTAAGGATCGATCAGAATTTGTAAGCAGCAATCTTGTGTTCTAGACTTTGTGTTGAACCCCGAGAGCAACTTGGAGCAAAGGAATACAAAGGAGCAGGTTTCCGGAGAACTTTGTGTCACGGTGTACTGTGTTTCTTGCTTTTAAATCTTAGATCTCTTAAGTAAACTTTGTGTTATTTTAGATCTGGATCTAGAGCTGCCTTTGTTTTATAATTCTGTGTGTTCATATCTATTAAGTTTCTTCTATGTGCATGCAATTAGCTCTGTTATCTACTAATTGGGATGCACATCTTCCCCATTTCTTCTCTGTATTTCCTTTACTTCCTTCTATACATAAAACTTTCTTTTTTGAACTTGCAACTTGCTTACTTGCTGCAGAACTTCTTAGTTATGGTTCATGAACTAAGTAGTTAAAGTAAAACCCCTGATAGATAATAACACATTTTTATTGACAAATCTGACACGGGAGCCTCACCGGTTAAATGAGGGAGATTTATCTCACGTTGCCTAGGTTTTGTGCTATGCAGAAAATCTAGCCAACACTTATTTTATTAGCTAATTTAATAACAAAATAAATAAATAAATCCACATTTATCCACTTGCATATTTAAATAATCCTCATATCCTATCCACCTACTTAACTCAAGTCAACTCAAGTCATGACTACAACTAAAAATCATTATTATAAACAAGACGATGTGTTCAAACTGACTCAATTCATGTATTTGAGTTAACTAAAGCTATCTCCCAAGTCATGGCAATTCAAATTCAATCCACCTTCTTCCAAAAGCCAACTATTCACGACACTTTTTGGGTGAATAAAAAATAGATATTGAATTATTAATTAAAAACATGTGCAACCCCTTGCCAACTCAACATTGACTCATCCATGCAGTCTTAGAACAACAGTCTAACTCTCCAATCAAATCTGGAAACTCAACTAAACAACGCAGTCTTGTTTAGTTATCTCCAATCAAACTCAATCAGAACTTAGCTTGAAGATTCACTTTCTTTAGCTATAAATCAATGAGCCTCCCTTTGAAAATCATCCACCAAATCTTAAGAGAGTTCATGCTGCCATTTTGTGTATTCATTTGGTGAATCAAAGCATTCCTCATACTGTTTTGCTGCTCAAATCACATCAACTCTATCAATCTACATGCTCTTGCCTTAGCTAGCTTCCATTCGAAGTACTTGGAGCATCTACAATCCACCATAGTTCAAAAATAAAACAGATCCAACAAAGAGCATCACTTAACCCTACTTTTTCAGCTGATCTGATAGGAGGTGGATTTGAGATCTATTTTGTATTTATTTTCCTCTTGGTTTGTGATTTTCCATAGTCTACATCTCGCATGCCCGGTGTGACACCCACGCTTATTTTATCGTTTTTAGATTGTTTTTCACTAATCTAATCATTTCTTTGTTTTTGTTGGTGTTGTTTAAGACTCATTGTTCAATTTTCGGGGTTTTAGGTGCAACAAAAATGATAAAATTGAAAAAACAGTCCTTTGCCGTATATCTTCAAAACTTTCTATCTACAAAGTTATATGTGCTAGTGTCGCACGTAATTTACGCTATCGTATCACTACACGCGCTAGCTATCACTCAAAACACCACCATAATGCTCATGATGCAAGTCGCCTAGGGCTAGATAGAAAGATATCAGCTCCAAATACCTTAAGATATTCAATGATTCCAAATATCCTTGCTTGAGGGTTTTCATCCCCAAGGCAAGTTCCACCATCAAGGGTTTTCGTCCTTGAAGGGATCTCAAACAAGGGTTTCGTCCTTGATGAGAGAGATAGGAAAGGTACAACCTTTACCAAGAAGAAATAATAAGATTCAACATAACATAATAATGGCCAAGCATCCTCCTTTTATAACATAAGGGGTGTTACATCATAACTTATGGCCGACCTTATAATATTAAAGTCTATTTCTAATTTGAGCATATATGTTCACCAACAACTAATTAACTAAGTAATTTATTTCATCTATTGGAGTGCTAGGCATCTAATAGGAATACAATATAAAATACTGCAATATTTCCTAAAACTAATCCAGATATCTTCAGACAACTTTCCTCTAGCTCCAAATCCTTAGTCCTACGAGGAAGGATGGGATAAGGTCTTCCATAGCTATTAGCTTGGAAAAATGGTACATTATAGGGTAGGGCGATATTCCAACACATTAACAACTTCTTGTCAATTTTTCCTAATACCTACCGCCATAGCCTTTTAGTTTTATGGTTGTCCCCTCCATTTAAAAAACTTCTTATTAATTATTACTCAAGGCTATTTAAAACTCTTCAATTTTTCTGTGCCTGTTACTAGGGGGTGTTCTTATATATCTGAGTTTCTATTGTATGATTGGTATCCAATGACTATAGATCCAGAAAACACGTTTCTTTTGTTTGTTAAATTTATCCTATGTTTCATATTTGCCTAGGTAGACAGTTTATGCAACTTTACATTACGATGTGATTTTTCTTTTCTTTTTGCTTTTATATGTTCCCTAAATGGATCTAACAATGTTTACTATTTGAGTAATTTAAAAATGTGAAAAAATATAAACTAGGTGATATTTCCATTTGCTCTATTGTTATGCAATTTTTAAATAGTATTTTTTCCACTACTTGAAGGAATTTTGATAGTGTTTGTAATTTTAAACATTCAATCAGTTTGTGCTTGCAGAGAAGGCTTGAAAATTAGTGTTGGTGTAATATCACCTTACAGTGCTCAGGTTAAGTATTTGGAGAGTAAGGTGATGCAAAAAGATGAATGGAGGAACACTATTGATGTACAGGTCAAATCTGTGGATGGATTTCAAGGTGGGGAAAAAGACATTATCATAATTTCCACAGTTAGAACGAACAGCATTGGTTTCCTTTATGATTGGAGACGTGCAAATGTTGCTTTAACACGTGCACGGTAGATTTTTTCCTGTCTCCTGTTTCGTTGGGGATTAATGTTTTGCAAACTGTTTGCTTCATTCTGTGTCCCTTACATGAACATTAGTACAAAGTTGTTATTTGATAACAGGACGCTATTACGGTGTTGACGAACAGATTCTGTCTTTGGATTGTTGGGAATGGATCTGTGCTTGTGAGAAATAACTCTGTATGGCAGAAGATAACAAAGGATGCAATTGTGAGGAAGTGCTTTCTAGATCCAAACTTAGACAGTGGAATGGTGAAAGTAATACGAAATGCAAAAGCTGAGATGGACCAACTTCAAGATCTATTAAAGAAGGATTCTGTCTTGTTCAACAACACAGTCTGGAAGGTAACTTAAATACTAAAGTCATTCAGATCCACTACCATAAGAATATTGAGCAAATCTCAATTTTTGTGTTTTATTTAATGTACATGGTTCAATTCACCAATAGAAGTTTATTATTCAAACTAATCCCTTTATCTTTTAAACCTATATTCATTGATTATATTAAAATTTCAGGTGGAACTTTGTATTTTGTGTTTTGTTACTAGAGATTTATTATGGAAAATTCTGAAGGTACGTAGGTTTCTAGACTTACAAGTTTTTTTTTTGATAAAACAGAAAAATTACATTAAAAGCCCAGGTTTGGATTAGATTTAGGGGTGTGGGCATTTCCGCTGTAGAGGTATGGTTGCATTGATATCCCCAACAACCTCATAATACCAAAAATAAAACAACTGAGCAGTGACTAAACAGCTTTGGACGAACAACTAAAAAGAAAATGACTTCATACAGCTGTAGGATGTGTGAGTGGCTGCATACAGTTGTAGAATGAGCAAGGGACTTCATACAGCTATAGAATGAGACCATACAGATATAGAATGAAAGCCAACAGTTTTAAAATGAGCAAGTGTGTGCATGCATGTGTATGATGAAAGTGTACAGCAGTAAAATGAGAGAATTCAGCTGTAATCCTTTTTCGTCAAAGGGAAATTGTGTATCTACACACAGATGTAGAATCAAAGCATACAGCTGTAGAATCAGAGCATGCAAATAATTTTGTCGGATTTTATATTCATTACTGTAAGGGGTCTGTGGGTTCATAGTAGTGTATTTTGTGCTATGGCCACATATAGCAGTTTAACAGAGTTATGCTAGGAAACACGGGTCCTCATCACTTGTAAAAGTGACAAAAGGGTTTTCAATATGACCGTGGGATAAATACAAGACTATTGACTATTGATTAATAACCTTGGATTGATTTGGAAGTGATGCGTGTTTGAGTCTTGGCAAGTCCATTTCATGCAAAAATTAGTAGGATAGTATATTTATTATTGGAAGGGTGTGCGGGTGCATATAAGTGTATGTTATGTTGTCGCCATAGATAGCAGTTTAACAGAGTTATGCTAGGAAACATGGGTCCTTGCGACAGCTGAATGTGACAAAAGCACCTTCAATAAGACCATGTGATAAATAAAGACTATTGACTGTCGATAAAGAACCTTGGATTGATTTGGAAGTGACGAGTTTGAGTCTTGGCAGGGCCAATTGCAAGAAATGATTATTTTTATTAATGTGAGGAAAATGCAAATTCTCTTTGGCGATCATGGTTTGAATTTACTTCGGGAGGATTTTGGCATCATAATAGAGAAATTGACCTTGATTGGTGCTCTAAACTTCCTCTCTAGCCAATGCATAGTCGGGTAGGGTAAACCCTCCCACTGGGTACACAAAGGTCACAGAAATTGGACTTTACCACGCATAAACGGGAGTAGACTCAAGTGGTGTAATCTTGGGTCTCTAGGATCACATGGAGGCTAGAGTGATATTGCATGTTGAGTGTGGTATAAGGGGATGTAATGTCCCCTTTTTCGAATTGAGGCCTAAATGTGGACTTCTTGCCATTCCCTTTCCATGGCAAAGAAGAATATTTGAACAAGGGAAGGAATTGCATTTTATTTCAGTTTCTTTTATTAGATTTAATGTTTCTTTTAGTGTTTTCCTTTAGGAGACAGGTCGGCTGGGTTTGGAGAGAATAAAGAAGCAATTAAAAGATAAAGTGAGGCTTAAGAGGTCGGTCCTCTTCTAATTGGCCTTTGGCGCCAAGGGAAGAATATAAAAGGGACTTAAGGACTTCATTTGCAATCATCTTTGGCGCATTTTCATATACAATTGGTTTGTTGGGCTAGTTGCTCACTACCTTTCCACTTGAGGACGAAAACCCTCTTGTGTGGCATCCAAGGAAGACGGAAACCTTCCTTGTGGCTTGGTGGAGGACAGAAACCCTCCATTTTGAGTTGGAGACATCAAGAAGAAGGATTGCAAAGGCTTTACATCATTTTTGGAGCTCTTCCTAGGGGAGCAACCTGGGGTTTGAAGTTGGTTTGGTGTTTTTTAGGGCATAAATTTCAAATCTTATTTTATATTCTGAATCTCCATATTTAGTAAGTCCGTAATTTGAAATTTGGTGAGTTTTGGTGGAGATTTACTATTTTTCCTAGCCCTTGGTTTCGGGGTTGCTATAATAAATAATTAATTTCCAGTTGTGCTAATCAAATATTCCTTCAATCTTTTGATGTATAAATATTGTCGTGGCTAGATTAATTATTTTGTGGCTTTCTACGTTGACTTGCATAGTAAAAGCAAACTCGAATCTCATAGGCGATTCGCTTCCCTAGGAGTGCTGATTTTGAATTGGTTAACCATTCTAAGTTATTCTTGGCTACTTTCAAATTGTTGTGTATTTGAAGGTGTTTTGAGATCAAATTTATTTGGGATAGTTGGTAAACCCCTTTCCTCTGTTTTCAGCCCTAAAAGGGACATTAATGTGGTATCGTGAGTGTCTATCTTCTCAGTGTAATGTCCCTTTTTCCCACTTAAGAGCTGGAAATTGGTCTTCTTGCCATCCCTTCTCCATGGCAAAGAAGAAAAATGAAGGAGAAGACCCTTGAGCATCTTTCTAATATATTTTATCTAATATTATTATATTTTCTTTAGTGTTTTCTTGCATTATACAAGTCGGCCTTGTCTAATTAAGCTTTGGCACCAAAAAGGAAGATATAAAAGGAGTTTAGAGGCATCATTTGGAGCTAGTCTTGGCGCATTTTATTCTACTTGGGCATAGAGAGCTAGTTGCTCCTTTTTCATCCACTTGAGAACGAAGACCCTCTTGTGAGGCCTCATTGAAGGACAAAAACCCTTCATGTGGCTTAGGTGAAGGATGAAAACCGTTCATCATTGTTGAGTCTTGAAGATCTATCTGATATTTGAATTATTTAGGGTGGAGTGACCTACCTAGGGTAGGTTTTGGAGACATTGGTGAAGAATTTGACAAATCTGGTTTCACAATCTGATTTGTAATATTTTTAAAGGCCGGAATTTGAAGTTATATGAATTTAGAGGGTTTCTAGACCCATATTTCATATTTATCTTGTGGCTGCAATTTCCAGTGCATATTTAATTTTCAGCAGAGTATTCTTCAGTGTTTCTTTGTTATTTTGGCTTCTAAAATTCCATAAAATATATATAAAATAGTGGCGAATTGATTGGTGGTGTTTTATGGTGATTTTGACATTTTTTGGTGCAAGTACAAGTCGCTGATTTTATTCTTCAGTCTGCTGCAATTTTATTTTCAGATCTGCATTTAGAATATTTGATTAAAACCCTCAAAAGGGTTATTACACCTAGCCTAAGGGTATTCGTGCAAGGAAGTGACAATACAAACATGGAATGGTGACCTAGGTTCTTATCAAAGGAAGAAGTCATTTCAGAGACGGAAACACGACATCCAGTAGGTCACAACATTGTGGCTATCTATGAAGAATATAGGGCTCTTTCGAAGGAGATCCGTGATGCTATTTCGCTTGCCGAGTTCATAGGGGTAAGCAAGGGTAGGTGTGGGCCCAAGCCTAGACCTCAAGTACCACAGAAGGATCTTCCACCTGCCTTGGGGATGATGACGCTCTCCACTTCTGATGATTCCAACCATGGGACAACTAGAGCATGGAAGAAGATGCTAGGGTTTAACCCTAGGCCACAAGAAAGTGCCAAAGAGCCAAACCCAAAAGGGTTTCTCTTGAAAGAAGAAAAAGAAAAAACATATCTGCAGGAGGGCTTTGAGGTGGAATCACCAAAGAAAGAGGTAGAAGTACCTATCATTTTCCCTAAGGATGAGCCATTGACTGATTTTAGGACATTCGGGTAAATGGACATGTGTTGGTGAAAAGACCATGGGACATGAGCCCAAAGAAGAAGGGAAATATGATACGCCGCATTGTGGAAAATAATGGGTGGATAGAGTCCCATTTCTGAGATGGTAATAGGAACAATAGTCAATCAAAGGCAAGTTAATGGAACACATGACTTCGGCAAGAACCATGAAGATGTCTTGAGCATGCATCGACGAAATATGGATGAAGTTAGGGCAGAAAGAGTTTCACTTGTTGAATCTAAGACGAAGGAGGGCCTTTTCATGTTGGCAAGGCAATAAGAGGCTACAAAGCTTGATGAAGATTCAACCCTAACTTCCATGGTTGTTTTGGAGGAACAATAGTATGAGGTAATTAATGATCATTGTTTGATTAATAGTGATGTTATTTAGCGTGTGATGAATTTAGGGTTGAAGGGAGGCATAATGAGAAAGAGAATGAAGAGAAAGGGATGTTTGGAAACCCTTTTCCAAATAGATGTGATGACAATAAGTCTGCTGGTCTATCCATACAACAGATAATGAAGAACATCTTGATCTAGAATTAGGTTTTGGTAAGAGCCACAAAGATGACCCAAGCAATTTTGTAATATCCCCTTCCCAATCGAAGATCCTTAGCCTATTCTGTCTCCCCGACGGTTGAGAAACGAACACAAGGGGGGCTTAAGTTCTATTACTTTATTATAAAACACTTAAAAAATAAACATTATAAAAAACACTTATAATAATTTAACGAACTTAATAATAAAATAATATATAGAAAAACACTTAGTATAAATTGTATTTATTTAGGAGAAGTGCGACTTGCCTTAGGGGCAATAAAAAATGGTTAGAAAATGTAAAAGCTCATGGGACAAATGTATTTTCCTAGAAAAATGCGACTTGCATTAGGAGGGAAAAGTTGTTGGGAAAAACATTTAATATGGGAAAATATTAAATGAAAGCAAGGGAAAATATTAAATAAAGTAAGTGGAAAACATTAAATGAGGCAAGTGAGCTGATTGGATGATGAGGGAGGATAGTTGGGCCATTTTCTCTATATAAGCAAGTCGACTTGCTTAGGAGAGGATCACTTGTTTATCTTCTAAATTCAGATTTGTATGTGGAGCATTTTAGCTTGCATCTTCTATCTTCTAAGGACGAAAACCCTTAGAGATTCACTCTAGAGGACGAAAACCCTCTAAGAGCCCTAGTTGAAGGACGAAAACCCTTCCTCTAGTTTGTGAGGATTCTCTACACAAGGGTTTCCATTGGGCATCATCAGATTTTCAGTGTTATTTCAGTTATTCCAGCAAAGAATAAAGCAGTTTTGCAGAAGGGTTTGGTGAGGAGATTGCAGCAGTGGTTTCTTCTTATTTTTCTAAGGTTGAGCGACCCACCTTTTTGCAACTCTGAGTGTGTTTGGAGGTACTACAGATCTGTTTTGCATTGCTTTCTCTATATCTGATTTTTATGTAACAAAGCAAACAAATTTCTGAAATTTTGAAGCACTAGAAGTGCCATTTTCAGTCTTATTAGTCTGCAGATTTCTGTGTATGATTTCAGCTCCTTATTCCTCTAAAAATCTGCATTTTATTACATGTATGGGCTGATAAAAATCTGGAAATCAGTTTGGAGTGGACAGATATAATTTTTAATGCTGATTTGTTTGGGTTTTTCTAATAACCCTAGTCGCATTTTCTAGCATAATTCAGATCTGCAAAAGTAAATTTAATCTGTGTTATAAGTTGTGATATGAGGATTGGGATTCGCGTAAAATTCAACTATGGGCAAAAATAGTCCCACTGGGGACATTACAAATTCTCATATGACAATAGGAGTTAAGCATATTGGGGATGACCAAAGGTATGAAGGTGTTTTGAAATCATTGCTTTCTTCTACACCAATTCAGTTTTGTTGTCTTGAGCCATTTGATGAAAAGAATAACAATATGTCATGGTTGAGGCTCCATTGTAAACCATGGCAAGTGGCTGTACATTTTGACCTACAAGCTACAAATGGGTTTATAATTGAGAGAAAATCTGAATATTGGAGGATAGGTGAAGTGGAGCTTTAGAGTGAAGTTGTTATGAGGTACACCCATGGGACAAGGGCATTTTCAGGTGCCCATGACCACTTTCAGTCCGCTGTAATTTTCAGACCAGCAACTAATGGTAAGCCATTTGATAATTTGTTTAATCACGACAAGAGTATCACATCATTATTAGTCATTGCCATGCTTTGGGATCATAACTGATCATAACTATGCTAATGAGGCAAAGGAGCAAGGTTGGGAGAAGAATCTTTGCCAAGAACTCATTATACATCTCCTGTGCAATGCCTATCCGGTGGTTTTTATGACAGCCCAAGGTACACACATTTCAAATCCTTTGTTGCCTTTTTCATCATCATGTTAGGCTGATCATCACAAACTCTTTGCCACAAGTTTGGACTTCAAGATAGGGGTTGCTTTGCACATGATGATTGAGAGAAGAAGAGGTATGATGAAGAGTTACATAGATTGCTTGCATCCTTGGAATCCGGGTAAACCCTTGAAGCTCAAAGAAGGTGAAGGTAAAGATTTCAGTTTTGATTTTTCCTCTCTTTGCTTATGGAAGGGAAGGAATTTGATGAGTTTGTATGAAGTGGGGAAGAATTCTAGCATGGCATGTTTGAGGCATCATAAGCTTGATAAGAATTCTGATTTTCTTTTCTATGTATTGCTAACCCATGGTTCCATGAAAGAACCAAAAGGAATATGGGAAAGGGGGAGCAATTATGATGAATTTGCAGTTGTACATATGTCAGTCATAGAGGGAATTGATGATGTATCTAAAGGGAAAAATGATAAGCGTGCTCTTGAGGTAAGTACTCCATTAAGAGGAGAGGCTGAATTCACAAATTTTGTGTCTCAAATCGAACATGATGAATGTTATCTAATAGTTTCGGATATTGTATATCAGCTAGAAGTTGTTGGAAGTAGTGAGAATACCAAATTTTGGGATTTCAAGCATGCTGCCATAAGCTTTTATGTGACTGTCATAAACATTTCCAGCCCCTTCTCCATGTTGCTATCAGCTGTAACCTTGTGGCCAGCCCCCATAACATTGATAGAGTGGGGAACTTTGAAGATATGTCATGCTTACAACTGTTGTACCCTCCTTCCATCAGTTGTTCACAACTTTTCCAGCTACTTGCCTACTTATAAGACACCGGGAAAGGAGCTTCCAATCATATGGTTAAAGAAATTCCAAGCATTTCATGGCTGTTGTAGTCACTATACAGCCCCCATACAGTCACCATGGTGCTATTTCTCTAAAGGAATTGATTGCCTAATCATAGGAAGAAGGTGGGATGGCAAACACCTTGACCCAAGGGTCAATTTGAGGGTTGTTCCACCGAGGAGGCCTGCTGTTTGGTGCATTTTCAGTTTGTTCTTCTCAAGGTTTTGGAGCATAAAGAGACATTTTAATAGTTGGGAGTTGTATTCACTACACACTAACATACTTGTACTATTTTGTGCAAGTAAAGGTGAACTCTAGTCACCCTCATTTTGATTTTTGAAAGAGAAGAGCAAGATTACATTGGTATTTGGGACAACATGAGAGAAATGGTGGGCCACCAATGCTTGGATGGTAATTGCACAAAGGAGCAGCTAAGACTTATTTGGGATCTGGGCACTTGCAATTGCTTGAGGACAAGCAATTTTGGGAAGGAGGACGATAATGTCCCCCTTTTCGAATTGAGGCCTAAATGTGGATTTTTGTCCATTCCCTTTCCGTGGAAAAGAAGAATATCTGAAGAAGGGAAGGATTTGCATTTTATTTCAGTTTCTTTTCTTAGATTTAATGTTTCTTTCAGCGTTTTCCTTTAGGAGACAGGTCAACCGAGTTTGGAGAGAATAAAGAAGCAATTCAAAGATGAAGTGAGACTTAAGAGGTCGGTCCTCTTATAATTGGCCTTTGGCGCCAAGGGAAGAATATAAAAGGGACTTAAGGACTTCATTTGCAATCATCTTTGGCGCATTTTTCATATGTACAATTGGTTTGTTGCGTTAGTTGCTCACTACCTTTCCACTTGAGGAAAAAATCCTCTTGTGTGGCATCCAAGGAAGATGGAAACCTTCATTGTGGCTTGGTGGAGGATGGAAACCCTTCATTTTGAGTTGGAGACATCAAGAAGAGGGATTGCAAAGGCTTTACATCATTTTTGGAGCTCTTGTCTAGGGGAAGCGACAAGGGTTTGAAACTGGTTTGGTGCTTTCTATGGCAAAATTTCAAATTTGATTTTTTATTCTGAATCTCCATATTTTATAAGGCCATAATCTGAACTTTGGTGAATTTTGGTGAGATTTATTATTTTTCCTAGCTCTCGGTTTGGCGGGACAATTGCTGTTATAAATAATTAATTTTCAGCTGTGCTAATCAGATATTCCTTCAATCTTTTGATGTATTTGTGATGTATAAATATTGTCGTGGCTAGATTAATTATTTCATGGCTTTCTACATTGATTTGCATAGTAAAAAGTGGATTCGAATCTCATAGGCAATTCAACGCCTAGAGACTGCTGTTTTTGAATTGGTTAATCATTCTAAGTTATTCTTAGCTACTTTCAGATTGTTGTGTGTGTATTTGAAGGTGTTTTCAGATCATATTTATTGGGGATAGTTGGTAAACCCCTTTCCTCCATTTTCATCCCTAAAAGGGACATTACAGGGGATGATTGAAGATATCACGCCCCCACTAAGCGAGCAAGCAATCCTAGCCTTCCCAACTAGCAAAGCAATATAAAAACAAGTTGAATGTGAAAGTGAGCTATGCAAATGTGAGTTAACCAATGTAGACAGATAAGGAAGAAAGTTGGTTTTGGGAATTAAGTTTGCGGTTATGCGTTGGATCCATGGGCTTTGGGATTGTTCTTGGTTAATGGAATTTTTCTTGTGAAGTGAGAGTAGAATAGTGGGTTCTTGGACTTGAGGTCTCGATAGACCTTAGGTCTTATCTTGATGGTAACAAAAAGAACTTTTGCCACTCAAAGAGACTTTTTTCTTTTCAAAGTAAACTGTGGGTTTCGAGAGAGGGGACTTAGAAGTAACATGAAGGGTCAGCAAGGCAAGAGGGTCACCAGATAGAAAGGTCAGCTTTGGAAGTAGTGGTCCATGTTGGATTCAAAAGAGTTGTAAGTCGGGAGAAAGGAAGCCCCGTTGTTACTAAGCTTGGGCACTATTGGATAAGTCCGACCCAAATCTCATGTGAATATCGATATTAGTTTGCGAAGCCTCTTTTGTAATCTGGTCTTGAAGAATTTGTGAGTTAATACAAAAAGCACTATTCCTCACCAAGTCATGTATTGAAACATTGTGGTGCATGCATGGTTTAATTTCTGCTCTTTATATGAATATGGAATGTTCTATTGTGTAAAACGCTAACTTGTGCAGGTCGTAAGAGAAAAGTGGTGAAGGTGTTGTCCGAGACTCCTTGTAGGAGTGTCTTGGTACCGCACGGGTCAAGTTCACTTGGTATCAAAGTTGGGCTCACAAGTTAGTTTTTGCACACCAAGAACTATTTCTCCCAAGTAATGTATTAACATTGTGGTGCATGCATGATTCAATTTCTGCTCTTTATATAAATATGGAATGTTCTAGTGTGTAAAACCCACTTGCGTAGGTCGTAAGAGAAAAGTGGTGAAGGCATAGTCGGGGACTACCTGCAAGAGCATTTTGGTTCTGCGTGTGCTAAGGATGAGACCTTGACCCTATAACAATTGGTATCGAGCACAAGTCGGTTTTGCACACCTAGCACTAGAGAGTCATAGAGATGGTGCTCTTATCAAGTTATTATTTCGTTGGCCTCTTGGTGTCCCCCGAGATTTCACCACGAAATGCTGAGACTACCCCTTTTAAATTTTCGTTCTTTTTAAGTAACGGTGGTGTTTTTTTGTTTTGTTTTGTTTTGTCTGTAGTTGCTTGCATTGCTCTAAGGTTTCCCCAGGGAGTTATAGAAGAGGAATTCGTCAAATACCCACATGCCAAAGCTCACTCAATTCCTTCACTAAACTTTGTCTGAAAGTGTTTTATTTATTTTTATATTAAATAAATAAAGTTCTTTTAAAAATAGATTGAGCTAAAATTAACGATTTTGGATTATAAAAACCACTTCACCCCATCATTGTTACCACACCAGTATTACTTTTGTCTCTAAGTGGAGCATTCACCGGGAAGAGTTTTTATAGACTTTAATGCAAGTTATTCCTTAGGAATATAGCTGGTAAATCTGCGGGTATGGAGGAAGTTGATGAAGACTTACCTACCACAGAGAGAAGACAGGATGATCCACCACAAGATGAAGTTGATGAGGACTTGCCTAAGGTATTTAACAAGAATGCCTAAGAAAGGAAGTTCGAGATCGGTGTCTGGGTACTCTTGTGGGACAAGAGACATGAACCACAAGGCATGCATGGTAAATTTGATTCACTCTGAAAAGGGCCCTTTATGATCAAGAGAATTGCCGGAATGGATAGTTTCATCCTTGCCTACCAGATGGAATTGAGTTACCATTGCCTTTCAACGGGCAACATTTGAAGCTTTTCAGGAGCGAGGACAGGGTAAACCTTGTTTGTATATAAATAAAACTTTTGTTGTTTTCTTTTCTTTTCTTTTCTTTTTCTTTTTGTTTGTTTTGTTGCCTGACCTCGAACCCAATGGACAAGACACGAAACTAGAGATGTTGGGATCTCATCTTCACTTCTTTCATTTTGACAGAAGTAAAGATGTCCACAGACGGAGCGAGTGGTGTCCTCGAGATTTCACCCGAAATGCAGGACTACCCTTTTAAATTTTTCGTTCTTTTTAAGTAACGGTCAATGGAATGATGTCGACTAGAGACAATCATGCCCTCACGAGGACCATAGAAACACTCAATCAAACCCTGAACCCTTTGAATGTCTTGACAATAATTGGACCAGTTGAATCATGTACTATGATCCAACCCTTTTTGTTTCCAACTGGGGCCAAAATTTTGGAGAGAATCTCTGCATCAACCCAAGCCTTCTTTTCAACGCCATTGACCACAAAACCCAAACCTCCACCTTTTTCAATCTCCCATTCGATCATGTGAAAATCCCCACCAACCAATTTTCAATAGGAAGAGACGAAGCCATCCAATCCCATAGCTTGCACCGCTCCAAGCTAATTAGGAGCATAGACAACACACAAGCCAATCATATGATCTTGAACCAAAGGGTGATCCAGAAACAATGATCATCAAGGTCCGAACCAATGGAAACTACAAACTATGTAAATAGGGGGAGAGGGCAATCACCACCCCCATCCCCTCCACTCCCCCGACAATGTTCGGTGGCATAAAATGGACCACTCCAACAATAGTTCATTCTATTTCTGAGCTCAAAACCAACAAATTTGAATTTTGAAGGAAGACCACATCGGTTCAAATCATTGTAGAAAACCACAAACAAGTTGCTCGCGATTGCAAATCATCATCCCTCACACATTCCAAGATAGAAAGGAGAGCTTCACTCCAAACAAGGAAGAAGTCCAAGGTTTCTAAATTGCTTATCCATCTCAAAACTTAGCAGATGACGCGCTTCGAGAGAGTGATACATCGCATCGTTGTAAGACCTCATTTGGGGCTTGGGGCTAAGATCCCCCTCGCCTATATCCGCGTGGGTGAGTGAGGAAGCCACTTTCCATTTGTTCCTCTTAACCTGCCCTCTAGACTCAATCTCCACACCATTGGGTCCTAAAATAGAAGTACAATTTCATGAGGATCAAGAAACCCAAAGAGGCCCAACTCAAAAGAAGAGCTATTTGTTTGAGGCTGATCTCTAGGTTCATTGGGAGAAATCAATGAGTAGGACCCACTAGGGGTAGAACCACCTGCACATCCTACACCATAACATGAGCCACCAAAAGGCAAGGTACCAACACCTATACGACCTAACAAGCCAAGATTAGAGTCACCAGTAGGATCCTCTGAATCCCCTACTGTCGATTCCTAAATCTAACGAAAAATCCCCAGATCCCCAAATCTTTGGATGAGGAAGGGGCTGGGATCCCTTCTTCACTAGCCTCTTCACCCTACTTGGGCTTACGATGAGGACAGTCTCTGATGAGATGATCTTGTGCTTGGCATGTGAAGCAAGCATTTGGAAGATTGAGGTAACAGAGTTTCTGCTGTTGGATATGATCTCTAGTGCAAACAGAAAAAAAAACTTTTGTCCAAAAAATAACCAAAAAGTGACCGAAAACAGTTGACATTCCAAAAACGTGAAGGAAAATATCAAGGTTAGGACCTTTTATTAAGATAGGAATATACATTTGTATTAAGTTGGGAAACAAAGTTGGGGGTTATTTTGTTGTTGCTCTTTGCCGAATATACTTCAGTCCACAGAATAATTGAAAGATTCTAGAGCCAAGGGAAAACTTTGAGAGTAAAGCCTTTTGTTCAGAACAATAACAATAGCTGCAAAATTTTGCTGCTTGTTTGGAAATAAGAGGCATACGCCTTTGCAAGGTGAAATGCTTGAAGCCGAAATTTGTACACACGATATTACAAAGGAATGTAAATGACTTTGAATTTTTAAATTATATCTATATTTGCATTAACATATTATCCAATACCGTAGATGATGTTTGCATTTATGAAATTCATTATTTCATAATGGAGTGATTGCAAGATAGCGCAATATTTTTGCATGATAAAAATAAGTGGTTTCTTAATTTGGAAATGTTATCTATGTTTTCATAACATCTTACCTTACATTTTTGTGAATTGGGATGAGAGACTTCCAAGAAAGTTGAATGCAACGGCTGCATATACCTCCTAACTACTTATGGTGTACAAAGGTTTAAGATTATTGCTTACTTCATGGATTGGTAAAGAAAACTATTATACTTTCTTGTGGTTTCCTCCAATAATCATTTATTTTCATGATTAATCCTTTTTATGATTTGGGAGACATGTTTCAGTGGAGTGTTTTACATAAACGTGTGCATTCTGTCCAAAACTAATTTGTTTCATTTGTATGTTTTCAGGTCACATTCAGCAATGAGTGTAAAGTATCATTTACCAAGTTAAAGGGTTTACATGTGCGGCAGCAAATTATCAACACAATACTGAAATTGGCTAATGGTTGGCGACAAACTAGGAAACATGCTGGTTCTGCTACAGAAAGCCTTATAAATGAATATGCAACCTCAGGATTATATTTAGTGTGGACAACTGATGTTGAACGAGGAGAGGAAGTATTGCAAGTATTAAAAATATGGAATGTTCTAAACTGTGTAGAAGTTCCTAGCCTTCGACGTCGTTTGGAAAATATTTTTGCCACATATACTCCAGAGTACATTCAGCGCTGCAAAGCAAAGCTTTTGGACAAGTATGTTGTATTTTCCTGTTAAAACCTGGGTCCATTGAAGAAATAATATCAGTTGCAATAGCTTTTGTTGACAATATTTCCTTAATTGTGGAAAATGGTGGTTAACAAACAAAAGTTCCTAGATGAAAATTTACATAGTATTATTCGTGTTTTTACTATCTTTTTCTGGATAAAGCTAAAAAAATGACTTCTGCCTGTAGCTTGTCTCTACTACAGTAAGAAAATAAGGATGATTTAATATGAACTTATTGATCATATTTTTCCATGTCTATATCTAAAGGCTATCTTGCTCCAGGGATGCAAAAACAGTACTACCAAGCCGATGGAAGGATGATCCAAGCTTTGTCTGGTATAGGCGTTTACAGCAATTGTAAATGTTTGAGACTCTTCATTATGAAGATTTCGAAAAGAAGGCCATTTCCTTGGAGCATGCTAGAGTCCAAGAAAGTTTATTGCTGATGAATTCTATTCTTTGTCTCCTGGCATTGCAAATTAATAACTGACAGCCAAAGATGGATTGTAGATTGACCTTAAGTTTAGGTGAATGAGGAAGAATCACGAATAATCAGGTTTCCAAAAATTTCATTTATTCTTGGTTGTTCTGATACGGGAAAAAAACCATACTTACAACCAGACTTCTTGATAAGGAACAACACTTAAATCGTGCTACTCATGGTCTCTCATGGGAGAAGAAAAGTGAAGTAGAAAGTATAACAGGGAGAAAATATTCACAAGAAGAAATTCTTAATGCAAGCTATCTTTCCCAAACGTTTGTCACTGGTAGTGCAAAGTTTTTTTCAGTAATTAGGAATCACATTAGTCACATTGACAGATTGGCTTCTCTCTTTTCCAGTCAGAGGTAGCAGAAATATAATGATTTTGAGTAGGAGTGATATTTTAAAATTAAATGACTAATGATAAAAGTGTGAAAATCCATCCTTTCAATATTGTTGGTCAAAAATATTATAAATTATCCTTAATATTTTTCTTCCTTTTGGTTTCAGCTTTGAAAACAAGGTTAAATGTTTGTTAGCGTGGAATTTGACATCTAATGGACATTAAAGCCCAGCTTTGCCTGAATTACCTAATTATTTATGACTATTTTTACCCTTGAAATTTGATTGTTTCCGCATACAACGCATTGGAAACCATCAATATAATTAACTCAATACTTATCTCAATTAAATGACTCTTTCCAAGTGCCTGCTTATCAGCTGAATCAAAAACAATATGAGAGGAGAATGCTGCTGCCCTATCTAACATACCATGGACCTTGTCTAGAAGGTAGCCATTTATCCATTTATCTCCAATTCTCATAACATATGCATTTTCCCATGCAATCCCATTTTGGATATCAAATCTGAAGCTAGCAAAGATGATATGAGTTGGTTTACCTGAATTTTGGATTGTTCCCTTGCTGCTCGCTTTGATTCCTTGTACATCACATTGTGGCTTCTTAGGACAGTTTAGATCCCAAGGTTCTACCTTCATCCCTTTACCATTCTCAGAATGATGGCAATGCTAGAATAATTTTGTAATATCCCTCATACGGGATCAATGGGAAATGCAACATTCAAGTAGAAAATCAACACCAAAACTGATTTGAACACTATTACCAATGATTACATTCAGTCAATCAGACTTGTGCCTTCAATTAGATGGCTCAATAAACCCAAGAAGAGGGGTTTAATGGCCTCTATCGAATAGCTCAAGTAAACAACTCTCAGCTGAAACTAAGGAACTCAGAAATCAGATTTCTTTTCCAATAAATATGAAGACCCAACACAGCTGCAAATACTCGAAATGTGCATTAAAAATCTGCCCAGACTTCCCAGATTAGTTCGCTGGGACTGCTCATTCAAATGCTCATAGAATCAGACCTAAACTTCACATAGATCGCTGTAAATCCATCAAACAAGTATGCCAAACTAACCACAAACTTGTCAATCAATTCAGAGGCAAGTCGCTGCTCTAAAATGCATATAAAAATCAGTCAATAGCCCCTAATACACTTCTAGACAAGTCGCTGCCTTTACCAATCAATATTCATGTAGATCAAATTGAGGAAGAGATAGTAATGCACTAAAAACCAGATCTAAACTCTCTCAGGAAGTCGCTGCAAAAGACTATAATTATTATCCATATAAACATGTATTTTGCTGTCCAAGGACACTAAGACTATCTCATATAGTTCGCTGCCACTGAAGGTTACCAAACATCAATAGACAATGCACTAACCCAGTCGATTTCCTTCAATAAACATTGCCAGGGTAAACTAAAGTTAGATCTGTCACAAGAGTCCTCAAATCCCCTTAATAACATGCAAAATGCAGTTCGCCCAAACTGGAGTATAACAACCACAAGAGAGATTATTCAAACAAAGAAATTGTTGCCAAAACATATACTTGCATGCAGATTTGTCTCCCAAAACCAGACGCCAAAACTAGACATGCAACAGCAGATTATTAAAGGCAAAAATTAGATCATTAGTCACAATATTTTATTACCAAACCTGCCTCAAACTAATCGCATTCACATAAGAAGTAAAGGTTGTGATCACCACAACAAAGGCACAATAAATTCTTCAATTGATATAAAAAACCAGCTACAATAGATCTCCAATGCAAAAGAGAGCAAACATCAATGGTGGACATACACACCTACTCCAAACATGGAGTCAAATCGAATTCATCCATAGCATAACATAAGTCCTTTAGAATGATCCCACAACCTCCTTTTATAAGACAAGGAGTACAAAATTCGAATTCCCTTTTTGGAGGGAAATCATAATTTAAAAACATTTTATTTTCCCTATGTGTGGCGTCCCCTTTCTAAGGATATTTTTGACATTAAATACCACTTTATTATTATTTAATTAATTCTCTTTTTATTTTGTATTTTTGGGAATTAAATTAAATAATAAATTACATCAATTGCTTTCAATAAATATTTTTTTGAGGAATACTCAAGGTGGTGGAAAAACCGCTTAGTATCCATAATTAAATAATTAAATGAATATTGATTTATAATGACAAATGATTAAAATCACTCTCTAGGCAATATCATTCAATTACTTAGCATAATTTTCTCCTTGTAACATTCTAAAATCCCACGGGGAAAGATAGGCTAAGGGTCTTCAAAATGGGAACAATACTGATCCTCCTTTCAAGATTGCTTGTCCTCCAAAGAATGTCAAACATGTGCATCCGAATGCAATGGTGTAGTGTTCTCAAAGTCTCGATCCATGCAATCTGTCATCACTAATCCGGCACTATGATAATTCTTTTCACCGGGAATTCCTCGTCTTTATGATTATTTATTAATGCATGTGACCTTTAGTTTGGTGGATGTAATCGGAAACAAAACAACAACATAACACAAGAATACCATCGACTATGATAAACGGAATGATGACAAATCAAATATCAAAGTAAATTATAATATTAATATGAAATCACATACTGATCTCACCCATGAGGTACTTCAAGTGTTATTGACTTCACTTGCCTTTTACCAAAACTATGGGAGAAACTTTACAATTACACCTCTTAATGGCTTTTTTTTCAACACGTCTTAATCGATGGCTTCCTTCACACACTTCCTACAATATTTCTCACTACTTCCTTCTATGCAAAACGAGGGGGTGGTCTCTCATTTATAGAATTTATAGAACATCTAAACTAAAACCAGATGATCAAATCATCTTAATAATCCATCTTATCTCTAAGATAGGATAAGAAATCCACTCGACGAATCATATTCCATACCTTAACTCTTATCCGTACATGTAAGCTTATCTTTTAAGATAAGATAAACCTTATCATTTTACATGGGTTCCACATTTTAGACTTTTTTACAAATAAAATACACAAAATATTTATGACCTCACTCCTTGTCCTTATTACCAATATAATATTTCTAATTCCTAATCATATAGACCTACTTCTCTAATTACCCAAACTTTGACATTTTAACATTACCGGACCACTTACATTACAAATATTTACTTTTTACAACATTCTTATTGTACTTTAATCACATCGTACTCTACATTACATTATTAGCATAGTAATAAAATAATTAAATGCATAGCGCCGTTATCCTCTATCGGACGCTACTATTAATTACACTTAACAACATCCTATTCCTAATACATACATTAAGGGTCTTCAAAATGAAATAGAAATTATGGAGGAAAATTTTAGTGTCGATGTGATCCCGTATTGATCAAGTGAAGGATCATTCGCAACAACTTGTGTTGCTTCATTCTCTTGGAACTTGGGAATGTCTTCAATCGCACATGGAGCAAAACATGTTAGAAAAATGAGTGTTGAAGAACACTTTTCTTACCTCCTCTTGGTGTCTCCATGGCTTGGATGGTGCCCAACTTTTTTCCATGCATGGGTTGCCCCCAAAATCTGCTATGCAGCCCCGAACACTATTGTAACCATGCAATTTCTCTTCAAAAATCAAACTTAGCCCTCCCTAATTAGCCATGCATGAGTTATAATCAAACACCAATAACCATATCATCATATACATGTCAAAAATCTGAACTGTAGAGAGGATGGAGGTTGATCATGATGATATTAGGCACAAGAATGATGGGGCAACAACTAGTATATTTCAAGGAACTTTTCCTAATATGCATGGACATCAATCTAGTGAAGGAAGTGGTTCCCATCAAACTGAAATTTTATCTTCACCATTAGTAATTTGAAAATAATCTGCTAACTCATGATCACATATGCATTCCACATTACTCCTTGCATTGTTAGCAATGTAACCCTTTTTAAATAAAACCAAAATTGATTCACCCAATTGAGGATTACCATTTATATGGGTTGTCCTTGTGCTTATGGCAACGAGAGTATGGGTGCCAAAATTAATTGCCTTCCCCACCAACAAGGGTTCTCTAAAGTGGGCCATCAAAAACATGGAGTGTATTCTATCAAAATCAACCAAATGTGAACTAGAGGAGAATTGAAAAATAATTTATCTTTCTATTCTTGCTCACAGCTGAAAGTGAAATGCCTTGCTTACCATGTGAAGAACTTATAACTTGACCTTTCATCTCCTTCAAGCTTTTTGTAGAAGCCCCAAAATTTGTAGCCATGCAAGCAATGTCAACAAGATTCATCCCACATATCTCCTTCACCAAATTCTCCTTTGAAAACACAAGAACCAAATATCCAAGTGGCAACTCATCATGTAAAAATTTCATAGCAGCAAGATAAAGTGCAAGAAATGGCTCTAAATGGGCTTCAAAATTGTGAAAAATGATTTCATACCTTTGAGTGGTGACACCACCTAGGTAAAGACCCTCTACAATGAGTGAAATTTAGGCCATGTTCAATCCTAAAGAGTTGAAATTTACTATGATATAGCTGTTGTAATAAAATGTGAAAATGTAATCCACTTTCCTTACCTACTATGATGTATTTGAGCTCCATCTTTTCTAGGTGGAGAGTCAACTCTATCAATGTGCAAAGCTCTTGATATCCTAACATCACACCCATGTTATTCACACTTACATCGTAGAAATCATCACATGCTTTATTGTTTCCAAATGTGATAATGAGTTGTAGTGTTATGGATCCATTTGCCAAGGATACCTTGAGGCCTTTGAATCCTTCAAAATTCAAGGTACCATCAACAGAGAATAAAGAATGAAGACATCCATACGACAACATTTAGAACACGTTACATACATTAAGAGTTCATAGTCCTACCTTTTGGGCTGATGAATCCACCAACAACATTCATGAACCTTATGAACAACATCTTTAGATATTAGCTAGAAATGTTTGTCTTAGTTTTCGTTGATATTCTAATTTATTCAAGGGACGAAGAGGATCAATAACAACATTTAAGGCTTATTTTAAAGAGGCTGCGGAAGCATCAACTTTTTGGTAAGTTGTCAAAGTGCTCATTTTTCGAGAAGGAGGTTTAGTATCTTGGCCACGTGATCTCAACAAATGGTATTGTTGTTGATTCTTCCAAGATCAAAGCAATAATGGAATGGCCAGCCGAAAAATGTACATGAAGTAAGAAACTTTATGGGATTGGATGGGTACTATTGGAAGTTCGTTTTGAACTTTTCGAAGGTTGTTGGTCCTATAACAACACTACGAAAAAGTCCAAAAAGTTTGAATGGACAGAAAAATGTGAATTTGCTTCCTAGGACTCTTAAGGAGAGATTAACTTCAGCACCTATCCTAAAGGTGCTGATCAAATGGAAGCTTTGTTGTTGTAACAGACGCTTCTAGTGAAGGATTGGGTGGAATCCTTTTGCAGGATGGACAAGTGGTGGCATATGAGTCTAGAAATTTGAAGACTCATGAGTTAAACTATGCCTCGCATGATTTAGAACTGGTTGTGATAGTCCACGCTAAAAATGTGGCGTCACTACTTGTTGGGCAAGCCTTTTGAGCTGAAAACAGACCATTTGGGTCTGAAGTATATCTTCATGCAGCCCAATCTAAACATAAGACAACGTAGGTGGTTGGAATTCATTTCTGAGTATGATTTTGAGATCAACTATATTAAGGGAAAAGAGAATCGAGTCAACTTGATGTACTTAATTGCACAAAGCATCTTTCGAGTTGGTGACTTTAAACACTAGCTTTAAGGATGATGTTTTAAACAACATAGGTGGTTGGAATTCATTTCCGAGTATGATTTTGAGATCAACTATATTAAGGGAAAAGAGAATCGAGTCGCTGATGCACTCAATTCTTTGAAAGCATCTTTCGAGTTGGTGACTTTAAAAACTAGCTTTAAGGATGATGTTTTAAAACATCTACTGGCTGATCAGTTTTATCAGCAAGTGAAGACAACCTTGATGAAGGATCCGTAAGATCCAAAATATTCAGGTTTTAAGCTCGAAAGTGTGGGACTTCTGTGATATAATGGCATAGTCTACGTACCTGAAACATGTGATCTGAGGCTTAAGTCTGTGCAAGAATTTCATTATGCACCATATTCCAGCCATTCGGGGTAATTCAAGATGGTTGCTAAGTATGAAAGCTTGATATTTCGGCATGGCATGAAGGGGGATGCCACTAAATATGTGCAGAAATGCCTTGAATTCCAGGAGTTAAGGTTGAGCATATGCACCCTACAGGATTGTTGTACCCTCATGAGGTACCAAAACATAAATGGCAGTAATCAGCATGGATTTTGTTCAAGGACTGCTAATGTCCAAAAATAAGCATGACATGATCTTGGTAGTAGTTGAAAAACTCACCAAAGTTGCGCATTTTATACCCGGAAATATGAAGGATGATTCTCCAACTCTTGCTAAGAGGTTTGTGCATGAAATTTTCAGGTTGCATGGGGTCCCGAATGATCATTTCGATAGGGATCTGAGAGTGACAACAAGGTTTTGGTAGACCTTGTATGCAACATTAGGGATGAAGCTGAACTTCAGCTCAACATACCATCCGAAACATATGGACAAATAGAAAGAGTGAATCAGGTCCTTGAAGACTTGTTGCGAATGTACTGCATGGATCAACAATACAAGTGGGAAGAGTACCTCCCCACTGGTTGAATTCGCTTATAACAACACATATCACTCCTCGCTGAAAATGACTCCTTTGAAGCTCGTATGGGTGAAGGTGTAGGACTACCATAAGTGGGGACAGAATCGAAGATAGGGAGGTCATTGGGCAGGACATTGATTGAGATGGAAAATCAAGTTAAGTTTATTCGAGAATGGATGAAAGAGGCAATCATGACCAAAGATAAAATCTACGTGGATAAAAGAGGACTAAGCGAATGTTCGTTGTTGGGGATAAAAGCTTCCTTAGAGTTAAGCCCAAAACGAGCTCTATAACTTTTTTGGCAAGTCTGCCAAGTTTGCCCCCAGGTATGTGGGACCATTTGAAGTCCTTGAAAAGATAAATACGGTGGCCTATAGGCTAGCATTGCCCCCTGTTCTCTCTCGAATGCACAATGTTTTCATGTCTCTCGTTAAAGAAATACGTTGGAGATGTCGCACATGTGTTGGATTGGTGTTTACTACAGGTGCGGGACCCTCGGATGGTGATAATTGAGCCAATCAGTGCCTGGAAACACACAAGCTTCAATTGTGAAACAAAGAAATTACTCAGTGCAAGGTCTAGTGAGACCAATACACGGAAAACAATGCAACTTGGGAGAACATGGACGACATGATGGATGCATTTCCGCAGTAGTTTGAATAAAATGTCATTGTGTTCCAACTTTGTTCCAATGCAAGAACAAGTTTTGTTTTCTTCTTAAGATTGGTAAAGTAATACATTTATTTCTACTATAATAAATTCTTCAGATTAAATAATTTTTGTGAATGATAAATCAACGGACGTTGATGCTTGTATGGGGGAGGATGTCACATCCCACAGTTTACCCCATTCTATTTTCAGCCAATGTTAATTGAAATTAACAATTTAAATCCTTTTTGGCGGTTTATGATACACTTACATCTATAAGTAACCTAAGTTACTTATGAATACATGCGTATCATTTGTTGTTGTGAAATTGAACCTGTGTTGGAGATGCCTACATGATATATGAAAATGTGTCTTTGACACATATAGATGCATTGTCTATACACTAGCTCAACGGGATACACGAGCTTATATATAGGCAGCTCACCTATAGGTTCCCGCAAGCACACCCGCATGTCGGTTAGACATGGCCAACAATGTTGGACTTGTGTTGGATCGTCTAGTTTTTAACCCAAACTTTTCTTCCATGTAGGGTGGGCATACTATATAGTCTATATATACCATAGTGTTATAATATATATATATATGATACACCATGCATGTAGTGGGGAATCCTTTGTTTGGCATATGCTATGATGTTGTCAGTAGTGGCAGGGAAACATAGTTAAATAATTATTACCTTAGACCATGTTTCGCCTTGAGGTGATTATTTTATTTGGTTTACTTGTTAAAAGTTTAAATGATTGCATAATAATAATAATAATAATAATAATAATAGGGGAGGGGACGTCATGACCCCTCCACCCTTGCCATGATGGGAATCCCCATGCATGCATCCCCAAATCTCGAGAGGGGGTAGGTGGCTTCATCCAACAACTGACATTGATCAAGCCCACATGGGTTGGCGCAGAGGTTAGGGTTGAGTAAAACATTGTCATTCGAGCAAGGAGAGAAATGAGGAGAAAATGGGGCTAAGCCTTGCCAAAATTAATATAGAGTAATTAATCATGGCCTGCAAGCCGAAGAAATCACATTTCCAGTAGACTTGGCACTCTATGGATTGCTTAAAAATGGAAGGGTTTCTCTGGTCGGTTTTTAGCAAGCAACCTGGAGGAGAAAGGGTTGGAAAATTTGGAAAAATAATTGCAGCTTGGAAGTTTCATGCATGGTTTCTTCTTCATGTGCTTTTCTTCTTTCGATAATATGTAGTGTTGGCTAGATTTTCGCATAGCATCAAACCTAGGCAGGTCATAAGATAAATCTCCTCATTTAACCGGTGAGGCTCCGTGTCGATTTGTCAATAAAATGTGTTATTATCTATCGGGGTTTTACTTTAACCACTTAGTTCATGAACCATAACTAAGAAGTTCTGCAGCAAGTAAGCAACTGTTAAAGAAAGGAAGTATTTTATAGAAGAAGAAGTAAAGGAAATACAGAGAAGAAATGGGGAAGATGTGCATCCCAATTAGTAGATAGCAGAGCTAATTGCATGCACATAGAAGAAACTTAATAGATATGAACACATAGAATTATAAAACAAAGGCAACTTTAGATCCATATCTAAAATAACACAGTTTATCAAGAGATCTAAGATTTAAAAGCAAGAAACACAAGACATCGTGACACAAAGTTCTCTCGTAAACCCGCTCATTTGTATTACTTTGCTCCAAGTTGCTCTCGGGGTTCAAAGACAAAGTCTAGAACACAAGATTGCTGCTTACAAATTCTGATCGATCATTAACCCGGAGGTTCTTCTCCTACTTATAGAATGTAGGAGGGAAAGTACAAATGGGAAGTCTAACTGAACTAAAGCATGAACAACAAGTAAAGATGACATTTGGCAATCATCCTCCACTAACTTCTCCTTAAGTGACACATGTATCACTTAACTAATAGAATGGTTCCACATGACTTCAAGTAATGGTTGCAAAACCAATAACTTAGAAGTTTTACAATTTCATCCGGGAACATAGAAAATAGAAGAAGAAAGAATAGAAGAAGTCATGCCAGCTGTAACATTTATGTCTTCTTCTTGTTCTGATATCGGATATACTTGTCGAACATGTAATTCAGCATCCTTCCATCTGTTTTAGCCACTACTTCCTTCTCTTGTAGCGACCCTCCATTCAATACTTTGATGCACGCTTCCACATCTTCCAAGCTTGGCCCAAACCTAGCAATGTCTGCTGTCGGTGTGGCCACCACCAGTCTACTGATAGAATTCATCGTGAAAGGCTTGGTAGCTTTATCAATTCTCTTTTGTACCATCAGAAGAGACCCTTCTAGGAATTAGGCACCTTGTTAGAAACGATCCGCACGTATGAAGTAACACCTCCGACTACGTGAATGAAGTACTGTCGATCCTCTTCAAAGAAACTCTCTGCATCCATTTCCAAATGTAAATATACGGAAAAAATTTTAGCTGCTTCCCCTTCTCAACCGATCCATCCAGTACAATATGTTCCGCAACAAGTACATCTCCCGTAGCTTGTTGATCTTGACCAAAATACTCAAAGTTACTCTCTCACAACCGTATTCATGCCTTCTATGTTCACCATCATTGCTTTCACTGATTCTTTGCATCATCCATAACCTTTAGGCGGGTGGCACTTTCTCTAAGTTGTATAGAAGTTTGACAAATAATCGAATCCTTCCATTCGTCAATAGCTTTTACTTGATTGCTTGCATCCTCCATTTCCCGCATAAGATGATCACTCACCTTCTCTCGAAATGGGTGAATGGAAGGTTTAACAACCTTGGCTATGATCTCACATAATTGAGATACTTACTTCGTATTTCTTCTTTCTCTGCCTTCTCACCGTCAAGCCTAAGGAATAGAGCATCTATCAATGTCTCGTGTCTTGCTTCAATCCTTCGATGGTGGCTTGACCGAGGGGTACTTTGCTCACTGTCACATCTTCTCGTGAGCTCCTCCTCTATCTTTCCTTCGCGGAATTGATATCTCAAGAAACTTCTCTCCCGAATCCTGATGATCAACCTAGAAGTTGCTTTAGCAACTTTAGGCCTTCTGTCTCTTTGCTCGGATCCTGGAGTACCGCAAGTCGTGCTCATCTAGGTTTATCTCTATTCTTGCTTCGGAACCAACTGCGAAGCCAACCATTCCGAGAAGTTACTCCTCGGAGAGTGAGAAGTCGTTGAGTGCACTACCATCTCCCGCTCTGCATCCTCTCCGTCAGAAAGTGCCACAGTGTTATGGTTGCCATCCTTTGAATCATCCAAGGACAAAGCTCTTTCGAACTCCGCCATCTGTAGCTTCAACATCTCCTCTGGAACGGGTGATGAACGAAGTGGCTGAGGAGAGAAGACGAATGTCGCCGGATTCAATGGAGGCATGGAAGCATCCTGCTGTTGTGGTGCAATAGTTGGTGAAGTACTGGGTGCTAGAGAAGCCAAAGTCAAAGCTATGGTCGTAGAAGTGATCTTCTCTTTCTCTTGAGATCTTCTGTGTACTTTCAACCTCTCGACCTTTTGCTACTTTCTCCTTCATGCTTTCGCTTGAGGGAATCTCTTGCGCCAAAGTTTCCCGTGATTTGATTCATCAATGCTTCATCAAGGCAATATCCCTTCGTCAACAGCCAGTTTGAAGTATTCACCAACACAGCTCCAGATCTTTCTTCAATTGAATGGCAGCCTCCTACGTTATCCTGCAGTATGGCTTTATCTCCTCCCATTTGATGGTAAGTGTCAAGTACCACGTTCCCATCATCTTTAAGATCCGTAGGTATCCGCGCTAGTCCAAAGTCGAACACTTGCTTTGCTGATAGCCTGCTGAAATATCTCTTTCTAACCTCGTACTCACTTTTACACTTCATCTAGAAATCTTCTAATGAAGGCACATGTGCGTACTCCTGGGAGATCGTCTTTCTGGCTACTCCAAATGGATCGAAGTTCAGCCGTGCAGGGAAGAACTCTTGCTCATACTCGGATAACATTTGCGCCTCCATCCCTCGAGCTCTATGGATGCTAATGCAACTGTAATGCCCCACAATGATTGGGAAGAAGCCCGTAGACTTGTGTCGCTTTGACTGAAGGTCGTGTAACTCCACAAGTTACTGCTTTCGCCTCCATGGCGATCAATCTATCATACGGATACCTAGGAATCTTTATTGGTTCTCCAAGAAAAGCCCGTAACCCTGAGGTATGTGAAATCTATAAATTGAATGAATAGACTGCCAATCTTGGACACAACTTCCCACGCTTCCTTGCTTACCCTGTTGGCCTTCAAGTCTTTGTCTAGCTTGCAGATGAAATTGTAGAAGAAGTCATCGTTGATCACTTTGAAGTCTTTCTCACACGCAGTGTAGTAAGGCATGTGGGTAGCACTCAAAAATGGGGTCCTTAGAAAGAACACCACATCTATGTAGTTTGGAAAAGACGCCTTGTGAAGTCAAGCATACACTAAGTATGAAGTCATCTTGAAGCCGAAAGTATGCTTCACGTTCGGAGTTGCCACCGATGTTGTTCTTAATAATTTCGACCAATTGATTATGGAATCAACCTTGTTGATTTCAATGGTCCTGATGAACGCATACATCCATGTACGGAAAGTGTAAGCATTCGCTTCGCCGTTAATCCTACATAGCAATTTGACAACATCATCTACCTCCTGCACCAAATTGAACCGCGGAAGAGTTCTCGGGAACTTTGAAGGAGATCTAGGCTTCTTCATGTATCGGCTATTCATTATGCTCACACAATCAACTCTATGCTTCTCCCATCTACTGTCGGCATCCTGAATGCTAATGGAAGTTACCACCTTTCACACCAGAATCTTCAAACAATAATTGATGAACTCTGCGTCCAAGAAAATTATTGTCTTTCCCGCAACATCACGCACTGATCTGGATGAAGGATGATAAGATCTAGCACACTCCATCACAAACTCTGGCAATTAGGTCTGTACATGGAAAAGCTGCAGCTCGGATAATTCCACTGCTTTTAACCGCACGCATGAGTGAAGTCTTTTCCGCTCGGATCTATCAATCAAATCGGAAAGAGGTTCCGGCCTAGATCTCGTGTCTCGTATGTCCGCAAGTTTGGAAGCAATGCATGAATCCGTCGTGCTTTCTTTTTCATCTCTCTTTGCCATAGCTTTATCTATCTTTTTCGAATAGTTCTTTTCTTCTTACTTGGCCGGATTTCTTCAATACGGAGTGCAGATTTGGGCAATTCTTTGATTCGAAGGATATATGCAATGTATTGGACATTGATAAAAACTCATTTTCTTTTCAGTAAAGCACCGTAATGAATTCTCGTAATTTATTCAGACAAAAATGGCCATCGAAGCATGAATAGTGAATTTTAATTGTAAAAATCTGCACATTTCAAGCTCGCGCCTTCCCAAAAAATGGTGTTTAATTTGCACATAAAGAGAGCATGAATCCTTTCAACAACACCTGAGCTCCTGTAACACCTGTGCAAACAATTATGCAGACAAAGATCAACCTCCTTCAAAGCATGCGCCAAATTTGGAAGCTTTTAGCCTTGTTGCCACCTTGCCTGAGCAAAATCCTTCTTCTAATGGGGGCGCACTTTTCCTCTTGGCTGCAATTCTTTACCTATGAATCAAATAATTCACCCATATGGCTGCCCATGCTTATATAACCTTCACAATTCTATAATTAATAATTTCCCTAACAATTAAAGGTAATTAATTAATTAAAAATCACGCTCTTCTCTTTTAAAAATAGCATATTTAAGGACAACCATTCAATAAATTAAATTAATCCAATTTAATCCTTCACACATCACTTCACTTAAGCTTCACAGTGTGCCTTGACCATAGCCACTGAAAATAGAAATTAATTTAATGATTTAATGCCTTAAAAATCATTAAATAACTCCCAAATGGGGCACACTTTTTGAAAGAGAGGGGGCAGCCACTAAATAGATTAAATTTAATACATTTAATCCATTTCTTTTATTCCCTCTTTGACTTGTTGACTTCCTCCAAGCTTGGGTGCACTTTTTGAAAGAATAGATTAATTAAAATAATCATTTCAAGGCTGCCATCATCTCACCAAAGGGGGCACACTTTTTTGCACATATAATTCTATTTTTAAGAATTTTTTCACAATGGGATTCTTTACCCTGCAAGGCAAGCACTAAAATCCCATGATCCCCTTAAGTGATTTGACTTTAACAATGGGATTATTTACCCTGCAAGGCAGACACTAAAATCCCATGATTTCACTTAAGTCACTTTCCTTTTATTTTATCATGGGAATATTTACCTCGCAAAGCATAATAAATTCCCACATGCCTGCGCAGCCTCTATTTTTCCCACTGCGCAGCCTTAAGTGAATTTTATAACACGGGAAAAAGTACCTACAGGCAGTACGAAATTTCCACCGCTCATGGCTTCTATTTTTCCCATGCAGCCTTAAATCCTTTGTTTTCCAAAATGCGCCCATCTCAGAGGGGGCTTTTCCGCACGACTTCACTTTTTCCCAGTGATCCGCACTCCGATGGCGACTTCCTTCGGGCATAATGTGCGTATATGTTTTCAATTGCTCCATGTCAAAATCGGGCTTACCGTGCAAAGGAATTGTTTTAGATAAATTTCACAGAAACGAAACGACAACACAAAAACAAGAAAAAATTGTCAAAAGTTACAAATAAAGCCCAAAACTTATTCCAAGTTAAAACCCTTCAGTACATAAGAGTAATGACATATTCGATCATAACAGAGTTAAAATGGAAGCTTAAATAGCCTCATACGGGCTCAAAATAATTAAATACAAATTTTCCGCAGACAAATCCCGACAATGAATATAACAACTTTGGGCATCTGGGTATTTGGCGAAAAAGGCTAATATGGCTCTTTGGGATTATCTTGACGCAATACAAGAACTTTCAGGCAATAAAAACACAAAACGACCCATTATTTTAAAAGTACGAATTTTTTTCGGATAGGGTAGTCGCAGATTTCAGGATGAAATCTGGGTGACACCATGTAGATATCTTGGTAGATGGAATAATGGTTAAAATCTGGGTATGTATATCTAGAATCGATGTGTGCTTCTTTGTTTGAAAGCTTGACTGTAGAAATCGATGTGATCTTCTGTAACAAAAATGGTTTCCTGAAATCATTGTGTTATTCTTTATAAAAAAATGGTTGCCTGAAATCATTGTGTTATTCCTTATTTAAAAAGTGGTGCTTGAAATCGATGTGTGCTTCTATATTTGATTCTTTGGACTCTACGAAAATTATCTATTCGATACCCTTAATAAATTTGGGTATATAAATAAATTTATTGAAAACCCATTTTTGTGAAAATGGTAGTCAGGAAGGGTTGTTGTCTGGGTGTATAATCTCCAAAATCGTTCTACCATTAGTATGTAGACATCCGCTCTCGCAGTAGAGACTCGGGGAATTAGTTATTTTTCTTTTGGCGTGTGGATAAAGTTTCTCATGACTGCAATAAAACCCGAGCAAAGAGTAGGAATTTATTTATGGAGTCAATTTTATTCAATGGGGTGGAGTTGGTTAAAATTTGAACTTCGCTTGATTCATCGAATCAAACAATTAAGGGTTTTATTTTTATGAATTATGAGAATTATTTTAATTAGGTTTTAATGCCTATTTCAAACTTATTATAATGGCGTAGAAATGGTAGCCATTGTTGATGTGGGGTGTCTCACAGTCACACCAATAACTCTTGGCCTCATTGGTTTTTGTTTGGCTCTGGACTATGTTGATGGGCTAGAAGCATTAGAATCTTCTTGGAAGTATATGGAGTCTACAACTATTATATGAATGTTTGAATGTTGTTGATACTTACTTCTTGAGTAAACAAAGGACCTGCTTTTATCCTAATGATCAGGTTATATGAATGTTGAATGTTCTTTGATACTTACTTCTTGAGTGAATAGAGGACTGTTTTATCCTATGACTGTTATATGAATGTTGAATGTTGTTGATACTTACTTCTTGAGTGAACAAAGGACTATTTTATCCTACAACTGTTATATGAATGCTTGTATGTTGTTGATACTTACTTCTTGAGTGAATAGATACCCATTGTTATTGTGTTGGATTTGGGATTAAACATTATTGATGATGGGAAACTGTTTGAAAATGGTTGTATGCAACAATGCATAGATAGCTCTGTACCAATTTGGGCAGCTGGACGTTGTAAATATTTCCATCTTAATTAGATGTAAAATGTTAGTCTCTTTGTGGAACATGGGTTGGAAAGAAAGTTGATTCATGGAAGTTTACTTCCTTTTGGTTTGTTAAAAATGTGATTATATTATTTTCTGTAATAGTCCAATTCTTGTAATCAGGATAATAGGATTTGTTAGATTTATTTCAATTTCTTTTATATCTTGAAATTTGTAAAATTTTATAGCTAATCCGAATGTACGGAATGGCACAATGCCCCATTCCATAAATTCGTACCTACCAATTACCAGTACTAACCTATCATTAGTAGGTAGAGTAGAGCATATGGGGCAGAAGCCATGCCAATATAGTGTATATCAATCGACCATCATCTGCTGGTACACGATGAGGAATTGGTAAGAAGAAGGTGGAGATGGAAATTGCTAACTACTTGATTTAGGAGTTTTGATTCCCAAATTAAGTGTGGAATTTAGTTTTCTTTGTGATTTGTAATTGAAAGACAATTTTGTTAATAAAAGGAAAGGAGTCCTTCCTTTGGATTATTTAATAATGATGAAAGGTGTTTATTTGTTTTGGCTGAATAATAATTGCCTTTGGTTGATTTCACAGTTGTATGTCTGATTATGTTGATGTGATGTTGGAAGAAATATAATGTGGACAAGATGTTGTTTATTTTACTTAAAAATTTGTTGTGTTGTAAGAAACAAAGAATATAGGACAAGTAAGAACTCTTGTCTAGGAACGAATCTTATCAGTCTAAAAATATAGTTGTCTTACGAAAGATAATAGAATTGATCTATTTATGGTTAAGACTCAAAAGTTGATAGTGGAGTATGTGAAATTAAATTGGAATATGTTTTAATTAAATCAACAAGTTGTTGTTTCATTAAGGATAGGAATATTCATCTCATTTGATCTTACTTGAGTCAATGGGGAAACTTATGTTTAACCAATGGATGTGTTGACTTCATATAAATTCCTAAAGGATGTAATCTTTTTATTTTATGAATGCAAGTCATAATTTTGTTAAACATATGACATCTAAACAATCAAACCTAGTCTTGGCTATGCCTTGTTAGAGTCTGTCCATCCACATCTCTTAAGGGGATTCGGATTGACCAACTCTTGCGAACCATTGTCAAGATGGCATTAATGTTCTGAATGGATGGCATTTCTGAAATCCAAGTTGAAATGCAATTAATGATGTTGAAAGAAATTGTGAATATAAGAATAAACACGTGAGGGTCAAACTATGTATAAGTTAAGTATGGTGCATGTCTAATGATGAGAATATACCTTAACAAAACTTAACATGCTTAAATCGTGACCCATTGGTTCGGTTAACTCAATATGACTTCGGGAATAAAGGAGTTAGATCTTCATTCATCATGAATAAGTTAAGCATAGGGTGGGTAGTTGTCAGATCTGTCAACACCAATCCGACACTATGATAATTCTACACCGGGAACTCCTCGTGCTATGATTATTAACTAATGCACAACTTTTATTTTGGTGGATGTAACTGAAACACAACAACAAACATAACACAAGAATACCATAGACTATGATAAGAAGGAATGATGATAAATCTGAAATATCAGAGTAAATTATAATATTAACATGAAATCGTTACAATCTCACCCATGAGGTACTTCAAGTGTTACTAACTTCACTTGCCTTCCAACAATAACTATGGGAGAAACTTCACAATTACACTTCTTAATGGCTTTTTTAACACGCCTTCAAAATGATGGTTGTCTTTACACACTTACTCATATAATATTTCTCACTACTTCCTTCTATGCTAAATGAGGGGGTGGCCTCTTTATTTATAGGAATTCAAAGCTTATCCACTGATCTCTAAGATAGATAGAAATCTCTTCCGGCCAATCATATTCCATGCCTAAACTCTTTCCTTTACATGTAGGCTTATCTTCTAAGATAAGATAAACCTTATCATCTCACATAGGTTCCACCTTTTTAATCTTTTCCACAAATAAAATATACAAAATATTTATGACATCACTCTTTTTCCTTATTACAAATATAATATTTCTAATTCCTAATCATGTAGACCCTACTTCTCTACTTATCCCAACTTTGAAATTTTAACATTACCGGACCACTTACGACAAATATTTACTTTTTACAACATTCCTATTATACTTTAATTAAGCATACCGTACTTATATTATATGGTGGCACGTGCATCATCGTGCACCGTTATCTTCTATTGGATGCCACTACTAATTATACTTAACAACATCCTATTCCTAATACATACATTAATAAAATAGAAATTACGGAGGAAAATTTTAATGTCGACATTTTCCCCTTCCTAACTTCTACTCCGTCCTGAGTAGACTCTTATGGACATTCTGAAGCTGGTGCTTGGAAAATATTTAACTTGTCATGGTTGACCCATTTTGTAATGGGAGTACCATCCAATTCCTCCAATGATATATACCATTTTCATGCATACCGTATTTTGTAGGGCCCCATCCACTTTGGAAGAGAATTTCTTTGTCTTCTTTTTTTGTATCGGAATCATATACTAGAACCAAGTCATTCACATGAAATGGAGACCAATGGATCTTTGATCAAAGTATTCTTTCGCTTCATTTTCTTCTTATAGCTTGTATCTTTCACTATTTCCCTCATTTCCTCTAAAGAAATGAAGATGTACCAACTTTTCTTTTATCGAATCACTTTCATCCATCCTTTCATTTTGCATAACTCTCACAAAGTTGGGAATATCAAACTCAATAGAAGAACTGGATCAATGCCATAAGCCAACCGAAATGGGGAGTATCTTGTTGCTGATTTTGATGTTGCCCTATATGCCCACAATGTCGCATGAATCCTTTTATCCCACTTATGTACTCGCAAGGCTACATATTTTGCTAGAATTTGACACAACACAAAATTTGTTTGTTCCACTCGGCCCATTTGTGCTTGGCTTGTATGTTGTTGCCTTCCATGTTTAATAGAAAACTTGTTGACTAGGGCTTCTACCACCTCATTAATGAAGTGGTTTCCTTGATCCGTTACAATTTCTAATGGGCAACCAATCTCGTGACAATGCTCATATATGAACCTGCCACTTCATCCGTGGAAGTGTTTTCAATGGCCTAGCTTCAACCCACTTGGTTAAATAATCTGTGGCACCTACAATATACTTATTTTGGCATGGGGTAGTTGGAAGTGGATCTACAATATCTATTCCCCACTTTTCAAAGGGACCAAGTGGAAGAATAGGCATAATGGAGCGATGAAGTCTTACTATTACCATGTGTTTGACAAATATCACATGTCTTACAATAATTATAACAATCTCTAAAAGAGTGGGCTGATAACTCGCATCCAAGATCCTTCTTGCTGTGAGTTGTCTAGAGAAGTGCCCTCCACATGTACCATTGTGGAATTATTCTATCAAATCTTTCCCTTGATCATGTCCAACTTCCCTCTTGTATTGTCCATCGTGTCCTATTCGAAATAATACTCCATGAAGAATAGAATATGGACAATCTCGGCTTGAGAAATCTTCCTCTTAGTCTTTGACGACACCATCAGAAACTTGAATTCATTCAGATAATTCCAAATATCTATGTATTCACTAGGATTGTGTCAAGGGATAACAATGCTACATCTAGGAAATCATTATCATCACAAGATGAACTTAAACCATCATAGGCTCGAGAGAGTGCATCCGCATTGACATGCTTCTTTCCGGCCTCTGTCTATAATATCAAATTCAAATTCTTGTAGCAAAATTATCTATCTTGCTATCCTCCCCGATGGGTTACGCTTATTTACAATATATTTTAGAGCCTCGATGATCCAGTTACAACTAGAAATTTTTTCTCTAAGTAAGTAATTCCTAAACTTCTTTACAAAGAAAATGATAGCTAGAGCCTCTTTTCGCCATAAAGATAATTTACCTCAAAGACTACTCATTTGTCTGCTCTCAAAGTAAATCTGGATGTTCATTCCCATTTTCATCCTTTTGGTTCGCAGTACTTCTAGTGCCTGCATCCGAGGCATCGTGTACACAATGAATGGCTTGCTCCATTCTGATTCTTCAAAACAGTGAAGACACTGTGGCTTCCTTCAGCTTGTCCAAAAGTTTCATGCGCCTTATTTCCCGGTTCATAAGTAACATCCTTCTTCAAGAATCGGGTTAGTGGTCAGTGCAATTTTGAGAAATTCTTGATGAACCTTCTATAAGAACCCACATGGCCTAAAAATGATCTCAACTTACTTCTATTCATAGGAAATGGTAAATCTTTGATTTTTGAAACTTTATCGTGGATCTCGCACTCAATACTTTTAACATTGTCAGAGGGTTTAGTGAGGCTTGTGCTTCAACTAACCTTTGAAATGTTGTCTCCATTTGGTGCAGTGGTCCAACTTGCTCCCATAGATGCAAAAATCATCCGTAAATATTCGATGAAGGTCCCAATGTAGGGTTTGAACACCCTATTCATCAAACGCTTGGAATGTTGCTTTGGAGCATTACACAACCCAAAAGGCATAACTTTATAAGCAAACGCTCCCCAAGGAGTGGTGAACGTGGTCTTCAATCAGATCTTTCTCGCGATACGAACTTGGAGCCGCTTATAATCCATCAAAGAAACTATAGCACTCTACGCCAGCTACTTCGCCCAAGATCTCGATATGAAAATGGAAGAGGGTAATGATCCTTCTTTGTTGCCTTATTGAGCTTCCTCGTAATCAACACAAATGCGTAGCTTCCCATTCTTTTTTATTGAGATCACAATGGGAGAAACCCATTCGAATTCTCCACAAAGAAATATGAATCCTACATCAAGCAACTTATCTATTTCTTCTTTTACAGCTCTTGGAAAATTAGGATTCATTCTATATGGCATTTTCTTTATGGGCTTTAAGACCATCTACCATTTCAATAGAATGTTTTACCCAACTTACTTGACGGAGTTCCTTGTAATCAAAAGTGAATAGATGTATGTACCTTCGAAAGAGCTGGAGGTAGGATTCCTTCTCACTCTCCATCACAACATCACCAATCTTTATTTGTTGGAGACGATCATCAACTTCTTCTTCAGATAATTTTATGGGGTCATGAGTTGGTGTGACTGGAAGGATATCCATGACTGAAACATCAACCTCACTTTCTTCATCTTCGTGTCCACTTCACCGGGGTTTTCTAGAGTAATCATAGGATGTCCAATCATCGGTTTCATCACTTGAATCCACAAGTTCTCGCTTTATGATGTCGAGGATCACGTTTATCTTCACCCTCTCTCTACCACGTCCAAGTGTCATGAAGCCTTCATTCTATTAGTTTCTTGCATGAACTCTCCTTAGCCATGGTCTTCCCAAAGATTGGTATGCAACAAGACCATTTTTCATCACTGAAAGTCTACCACACATACAACACCCATAATGATATTGCCACATTTGAAACTACACCTTCTCGGTTTAGTTTTTCCTTATCTAATGACCTTAACATAAGTGTGAAGGGCGATCAATTTTTAAACCCAACATATTCATTACAGAATCGGTCATTACATTAATCGCAACACCTCCATCAACTAAGACATCATGAATTGAAATACCATTACATAATACCTCACCAGGAGCATAGGGATCCGCCCGCTCCAAAACAGGGACCTCAACCTCCTTCCTTCGCTGAGCATTGAGTCCACTTCGCAGCCTCCCGCCTCTTCTCCGAAGACATAGCCAATAGTTGACCATATGTAATATTTGCGCAGTCTTTTGGACAGATCTTCCAAGATGGAGTATGGTCCTCGCCCCGTGAAATCGTAAAATCCCGCACACCCAACTTTCTTCTCCTATGTTTCTTACTAGTTTCTCCTTTCATCTTCTTAGATCATTTCCATCTTGGTTATCTTTTTCTTTCTTTCTTTTTGTTACAAACACATCTACTTCATTATTTCTGCTCTTATCTACTACATCAAAAGAATTCACATGTGTGCTTTCCTTTATCATTATCTCTTCGTACTAGATGTAGAAGCTTTATCTCTGACAATTATACTTATAATGACCCTTTTATAACAACCATAACATACAACTTCGTAAATATTTCTTTTGGACCTCTATCTCCTCCCCGAGAACTAAATTCTTTTCCTCAAGAAAATTAATAGTTAATCGACTCCATCTTCATGAGCAGATCTTCATGCTCAGAGATGGACTAGAGAAAGATTTGTGCTCACCGAGAGTGGTTTTGGATTCTAGACCAAAGGTGATGGTGTAGGCTCTACTTTAGCAACAATTTCTTTGGGCTCCTCTTCTATGCTTTCTTCTTGCTTCTTCGCAATCTCCTTTTCTTGTTCAATGGTAGCCTGGGTGGTCATACTTCACTCACTCGTTGTCCGATCTCTGTTTCATCCCAAGAATGAAGTGCTTACAGAGGAGATTATCCACACCATTCATCAACCCATACGCTAATCCTTCCTTCCGGATCCTGGGCATCGAGCTTCCTCCTTAGCTCTAGAACATGAGCATGATAATCGCTTATCTTCTCATTCTCTCCTTGGGCTAGCTTTGTGATATCGATCATGAGATCTACATATTTCTGTTGTTCACCAAATTCTTCAAGAAAACTTTTAGTTAATAAATCCCATGAGTTTTTCACATTATCACCTAGTGTTTTAAACCACCTAAGGGATGAACCATCCAAAAAGGTAGGAAAAATTCAGTCCATTGTTCCATTATTATAAGGCCATTACAAATATAAGATCGTTTAAACTCTTGAATAAAAGAGGAAACATCTTTAATAGATTGGGCAAAAAAATAAGAATCTTCCCCATTTTCAAAAGTAACCACAGAGAAATACCAACCCACAAGTACAATCAACAAGACTTATGTGCACAAATAATTAGAATCACTATAATAGAAAATAGAAATGACCACGGTAAACTATGGTAAAACTTGACTTATCATGTAAAACTGACTTTACTGTGGTAAACACTATTCATAGTAAAAAGTGAAGTTACTACGGTAAAAACTGACTTTACTGTGGTAAACACTATTCACAATAAAAAGTGAAGTTACTGCGGTAAAAACTGACTTTACTGTGGTAAACACTATTCAAAAGAAAGTGAAGTTATCAAGGATAAATACTATTCATGGTAAAAAGTGACTTTACCATGGTAACTACTATGCACAGTAAAAAAAAGTTTACCCTCCAAATCTTTTCTGACTAAGTGGGAATATTTCTCCAAAAATCCACCAACGAGGAATGGTCCCAAGAACGAAACCAAAATGTCAACACCAATCCGACACTATTATAATTCTTCACCTGAACTCCTCGTGTTATGATTATTAACTAATGCACAACTTTTAGTTTGGTGGATGTAATCTGGAAACATAACAACAAACATAACACAAGAATACCATAGACTATGATAAGAAGGAATGATGATAAATATGAAATATAAGAGTAAATTATAATATTAACATGAAATTGTTACAATCTCACCCATGAGGTACTTCAAGTGTTACTAACTTCACTTGCTTCCAACAATAACTATGGAAGAAACTTCACAATTACACTTCTTAATGGCTTCTTTAACACGCCTTCAAAATGATGGCTTCCTTTACACACTTACTCATATAATATTTCTCACTACTTCCTTCTATGCTTAATGAGGGGGTGGCCTCTTTATTTATAGGAATTTAGGCTTATCCACCCGATCTCTAAGATAGGATAGAAATCTCTTTCGGCCAATCATATTCCATGCCTAAACTCTTTCCTTTACATGTAGGTTTATCTTTTAAGATAAGATAAACCTTATCATCTCACATGGGTTCCACCTTTTAGACTTCTCCACAAATAAAATACACAAAATATTTATGACATCACTCTTTATCCTTATTACAAATATAATATTTCTAATTCCTAATCATGTAGACCCTACTTCTCTATTTATCCCAACTTTGACATTTTAACATTACCGGACCACTTACGACAAATATTTACTTTTTACAACATTCCTATTGTACTTTGACTATTACCGTACTCTACATTATTGGTGGCACCGTCATCGACGGCGCGTTATCTTCTATTGGATGCCACTACTAATTATACTTAACAACATCCTATTCCTAATACATACATTAATAAAATAGAAATTACGGAGGAAAATTTTAATGTCGACATTTTCCCCCTTCCTAACTTCTACTTCGTCCTCGGAGTAGACTCTTATGGACATTCTGAAGCTGGTGCTTGGAAAATCTTTAACTTTTCATGGTTGACCCATTTTGTAATGGGAGTACCATCCAATTCCTCCAATGATATGTACCATTTTCATGCACATCTGCTATTTTTGTAACCCCATCCACTTTAGAAGAAATTTTCTCTGTCTTCTTTTTTGTAGATTCGGAATCATATACTAGAACCAAGTCATTCACATGAAATGGAGACCAATGGATCTTTTGATCAAAGTATCCCTTTCGCTTCATTTTCTTCTTATAGCTTGTATCTTTCGCTATTTCCCTCATTTCCTCTGAAGAAATGAAGATGTACCAACTTTTCTTTTACTCGAATCACTTTCATCCATCCTTTCATTTTTCATAACTCTCACAAAGTTGGGAATATCAAACTCAATAGGAAGAACTGGATCAATGCCATAAGCCAACCGAAATGGGGAGTATCTTGTTGCTGATTTTCGATGTTGCCCTATATGCCCACAATGCTTGCATGAATCCTTTTATCCCACTTATGTACCTGCAAGGCTACATATTTTGCTAGAATTTGACACAACACAAAATTTCTTCGTTCCACCGGTCCATTTGTGCTTGGCTTGTATGTTGTTGTCTTCCGTGCTTAATAGAAAACTTGTTGACTAGGGCTTCTACCACCTCATTAATGAAGTGGTTTCCTTGATTTGTTACAATTTCTAATGGGCAACCAAATCAGTGACAATGCGTTCATATATGAACCTTGCCACTTCATCCATGGAAGTCGCTTTTCAATGGCCTAGCTTCAACCCACTTGGTTAAATAATCTGTGGCACCTACAATATACTTATTTTGGCATGGGTAGTTGGAAGTGGACTCTACAATATCTATTCCCCACTTTTCAAAGGGACCAAGTGGAAGAATAGGGCATAACGAAGTGATGAAGTCTTACAGTTACCATGTGTTTGACAAATATCACATGTCTTACAATAATTATAACAATCTCTAAAAAGAGTGTAGGCCAGTGATAACCTCGCATCCAAGATCCTTCTCGCGTAAGTTGTCTCAGAGAAGTGCCCTCCACATGTACCATTGTGGAATTATTCTATCAACTCTTTCCTCGATCATGTCCAACTTCCCTCTTGTATTGTCCATCGTGTCCTATTCGAAATAATACTCCATGAAGAATAGAATATGGATAATCGGCGAGAAATCTTCATCTTAGTCTTTGATTGACACCATCAGAAACTTGAATTCATTCAGATAATTCTAAATATCTATGTATTCACTAGGGATTGTGTCAAGGGATAACAATGCTACATCTAGGAAATCATCATCATCACAAGATGAACTTAAACCATCATAGGCTCGAGAGAGTGCATCCGCATTGACATGCTTCTTTCCGGCCCGTCTATAATATCAAATTCAAATTCTTGTAGCAAAATTATCCATCTGCTATCCTCCCGATGGGTTACGCTTATTTACAATATATTTTAAAGCCCGATGATCTATTACAACTAGAAATTTTTTCCTAAGAAGTAATTCCTAAACTTCTTTACAACAAAAATGATAGCAGAGCCTCTTTTCGGCTTATAGTATAATAAACCTCAAAGACTACTCATTTGTATCCACTCTGCTCCCAAAGTAAACTAGATGTTCATTCCCATTTTCATCTTTTTTGGCTCGAGTACTTCTAAGATCTTGCATCCGAGGCATCGGTAGATACACAATGAATGACTTGCTCTAATCTGGACCCTTTAGAATAGGTGAAGACACTAGGGCTTCCTTCGATTGTTCAAAAGCTTCATGTGCATTATTTCCTCGGTTCATAAGTAACATCCTTCTCAAGAACTGGGTTAGTAGAATTTGTGTAATCTTTGAAAAATTCTTGATGAACCTTCTATAAGAACCACATGGCCTAAAAATGATCTCAACTTACTTCTATTCATAGGAAATGGTAACTCTTTGATTTTTGAAACTTTATCGGGATCGCACCAATACCATCTCTGATACAACATGCCCTAACAAAACGCCTTTAGAACATCCAAAGACATACTTTGTAGGGTTTAGTGAGGCTTCAGTGCTTCATCTAACCTTTGAAATGTTGTCTCCATTTGGTGCAGGTGGTCCATCTTGCTCCCATAGATGTAAAAATCATCCAGAAATACTCACGATGAAGTTCCCAATGTAGGGTTCAAACACCTATTCATCAAACGCTGGAACGTTCTTGGAGCATTACACAAATCAAAAGGCATAACTCTATAAGCAAACGTTCCCAAGGAGTGGTGAACGTGGTCTTCGGTGATCTTTCTCCGCTATACCGGACTTGGTTGTATCCGCTATATCCAAATATAATGAAGAGGATGATATTGATGAGGAACAACCATTAAACGATCATGAAAATGAGGAAGAACTGCCTCCAAATAATCAGGAAAATGGTGGTGGACACGCAACAAACAAGGCTAAGATAATTGTTGAACTATCCAAGGATATCAGAAAAATCAGTCCTCCTAAGTTTGACGAGTCTACACTAGGTGATGGTGCTAAAGCTTGGCTGAGTGAAATGGAGAAATATTTCACCATCAGAAATTCTTGGAAGAGACGAAAACCCTTTGGGGATCTTACAAATTGGGGAAACATCCTCCTGGTGGGATAGTGAGAAGGTTGAACTAGGAATCAATGACATTACTGTAATCATATGGACCCGCTTTAAGGATATTTTTGCCAACATTGATTGCCTTAATCGTATTTTGATAAAAATAGTCGTGTTTCAATAAAGTGAAGTAGGGAAGCCTTATTGTGATTGAATATTGGGAAAATTTTACGCGTCTGTTGAAATATGTACCTCTATACCAAGAAGACAAAAAATTCATAATTCACAAGTTTATTATGGGCTTAAGGCCAATAGTGGGAGGTGAAGTGGATGTTCACAGACCAACCACTATGGAGGATGCCTTTGAAAAGGCTATTCGTCAAGAGAAAAATGTAGTCCATCTCTACTTACAGAGATGAGAAAAAGAAAAAGCAAGCAACTTCCTCTTTCAACACCAAGAAAACATGGTGGAAGAAGGACAACAAGAAAGGAAAGCCTTATCAAAAGGAGGTAAGTTGAATAAGACTGCTGGAAATTTCAGCAAGCATAATAATAGTTCAGCTGGGAACAACGATAAGAGAAGTGAGAAAAAGGGGCCTGTTAGTGGTTGTTATAACTGTGGAGGGCCTCATTATGCAAATGAATTCCCACAAAAGAAATAAAATGGTTTCTAGCGGCAAAAGTCCCTTCCCAATTAGCGAGAAGCCTTCCAGCAAAGGATCCACGCAGCAATGGATAATCGTTAAAGTGAACATCAAACCTCTCTGTTGAAATAATAGGAAAAATCTTTAACATGATTGTTCTATTTTAATGATACGAGAGTAATTGAAAGTTTCATTTCTAAAAATATGGTAAATAAATTTTTGAGAAAGGCTGGCTACATGGAAAACTCTTGGACTGTTTTATATGGAAATAATTCTAAATTTAAAGTAGAACAATGTTTTGTTGAAGATGAATTACAGTTTCCAGAGTTAACCATAGTAGTAGATATTTATGTAGCTCTGTTAGGATCATATGATATGTAACACCTCCGTCATCCTTTCATTTGTACTTGCTTATTGTGAAGGTTGCTTTGTAGAACCAATTAAATCATGTTGCTAGATTAATGTTTATCTTAGTTGAGATTGTGTAATTAATCATCCATTTATTTGTAATGTACTCTTGAATGTGATGTTTATTTAATTGGTTCGTGAAATGAACTAGATGTCTTCAACTTGTGGAAGTTTAAATTTTGTTCTTGGAACCATGAAGTAAGTGGTAATTTGGAAAATTATTCTAAGTCAATAATAATCGATTATTATTATTGAGAATCGATTATTAAAGTACCTTGGATAAGTTTCCTTGATCAAGGCATTCTCTTAATTGATCTGCAATTACGATTAAATGTAAGAAATTGTAGTTATTCATTTGTTTGTGGATTATCAATTTATACTAATTGATCTTGGTGACTTGTTCTAGTTTGCCTATGATTTTAGTCCCATATTAAGGGCTGGAAAGTGTCGAGAGCTGGCTCGAGTAGCACTACTTTGTTTGAAAAACATAGCCCACCGGTAAGGTCTCGGTTGTGGTAGTTATTAAAGGCCTAGGCTATAACTAATGTTTTGATAACACTTAATTTTTCTAAGGGTCTAACCTAGACCTAAGGCATATGAATTAATTTGATTGCTTAAGAACCTAATCTAAATGACCTATGCTTAGTTGTTATGTTGTTGAGTTTGATCTAAACCCTAACCTATGATGAGAAGGAAAAGGGACTTAGACCCTAACTCGATGTTGACCCTAGTTGATTTGGGAGGGGAATGCATGGTCAATGGTGGGTTAGTGGTTGTCGCCACCCTTGCATGTACTGGAGCTTTTATTGTTGGGCATTAATGGTAGATATCGCCACCACTCTTAGTGGTAAGCCATATTTGAATTGACAGGTTGCTAAAATTTGGTTCTAACATAGTAGTATGGTGACTATGCAGTTAGTAGCTAATCTAAATGGAGTTGGAGGAAGTTGGTTGGTTAGTGGAAAGCGGACCGTCTGACTAGCATTGATGATTTGAAAAATCATTTCAAATTACCTAGGAAAAATGTTGGATTTGGTGAAGGTAGTATTGTTCTTTTGGGTTCCATTTGGTCATTTTTTTCTCCTTCTCGCTTTGCATATGGAGATTGTGGGTGTTGAATTGGTTTTCGATTTTGTTTGAGTCTTGGCTTCTTTTTTGTTGAGAAACTATTGGGGAGATTCCAGTGGAAAAGTGGAGAAAGTTGGTGAGGATGATTGCTTTGATTGTAGAATCTATTGTGGGAGTTGGAAGAAGGATCCTGGGAGTTGGAAGGAGACTTCGAGAAACTCTACCATGAATGATAGGCTCTAATCCCTTGAAAAAATTATTCTATCTAATTAGTTCATGAAAAGAACTCTGCTTATTATAGAAAGCATTTTGGGGTTCTAGGTTTTTATTATGTTTCTATAAAATGGAATATGTTGTTGGTAAGTAGTTGTTGGAACTGTTTTTTGATCTTGCAACTATATACTTGTGTTTTATCATGGTTGAAACATCATTTTCTTCACATGACTATTGGGTGTTTTAAAATGAACTTGCCATGACTGTAATGGAAATGAAAAGTGTATTTTGAGGTTGCATGTGCATATATTTTACAAATGGGTTTTGAGTGTATTGTTATCAATCTATGTGTTGTTATTTTTGATGGCTATGGAACTGCATGTGCTTATTCTTTAAAGAAAATAATGACCCTGTGTTGTGGGTCAAGTTGGAACTCAAGCACCTAGTTGAGTTAGACTGGTGTTGTTTAATGATATTGTTATCAAATATTTTGGGTTATTTCTTTTGTATTCTGGTTCAAATACTCAAACTCGTGGGATCTGGGTGTTGTAAGTTATTAGGTTGCATGCTTCTTGATCACTCTCAATGAGCTTTGTTGGAGTTGAAAACTCACATACCTAGTGGATATGAGTCCGATTTATAACGTATGAATGTTGGGTTTGGTTTATATTCGTTCAATGGATTTTGATTTTCTTTGGATGCTATCCATTCGGCCTTGCATCTTGATCATATCGGGATTGGGTGAGTCATGAGTGATTCAGAACATGGATTTTGTTTTGTTCTCTTCCTATATTATTATGTGAATTATTTGGTGAAGGTTTGTGTTGAGCCGTTTGATAGGCTTGGAGTTATTTTGAGATTTTTGGGAAGGCTTGATTTGTAGCCTTATTCTCCTTCTCGAACCCAAGAGGGTAGGATGATCACCGTATGTGTTGGTGCGGGATCCTTATATGGATTTATTGTCTTAGTTGGTAGGGTACCATTATTTAAAATGGTGTGATATGGTTTCTTATCTCTTTCTTGAATGATTGAAGTGGTTTTGTGGTCCATCTTCTTACTGTAGGAAGTGGTTGTTAACATTTCACTTTGAAGCTTAGAGTTTACCCGAGAGATTATTGTGGATCTTTTTGGGAATTACGTGATCCCTTGGGTAAGTTCCAGTGTTTAAATGGCATATAGTATGAACCGTTATATAGTTCTAGTATGTTTAAGTTTGGATCACTTTTATTAATGATATTAAATGGTTAGGCTATCTGGTTGGAACCTTGACTAAACCATTGGATGGTTTTATAAACATGCTTTTGAGTGTTGATCAATCTAAACTCTTATCGATCCTTGATCATACGAAGATGATCAAGGACATCGTTTAGTTCGTTTTAAAGTTTGTTTGATTGTGGGCCTTCTTTTCTTTGGTTGAATAATTTTGATTATTCTACTTGTTTTGAATGATGTATTTGGGATAAGTATGATTCTTCACCGGTCTTAGCATGGATACTTGAATTAACTTAATATTATCTCATTAAATATTTGTGTGTGTATTTAAATGAATCGGTATTCATGCACTCTAAATTGGTAAGCCAAGTTGTTCATGTAGGTTTGGATTTCTTGTATGATAAGCTAAAATGGATTTGGGCCTTGAGAGTTCTTGTTATTATCTCTATACTCAACTGTATCAATCTTGTCAAACCTATAGGTTGAAGGACTGTTGGAATTGAATTCATTCTTAAATGTAATTATTTGGACCCGAGTGAAATGTTTTAATCATGTAGTATGGGCTACATGATTAAGGCATTTCTACTCATGCTTTCCCTTCTATTGTTATGTATACTTGGCTTTGCATTATTGGTATGATATTGCTTAAAGTGAGAATGTATACTTGTATAGTTTTGGGTTACTTGTTTGGATGAATAATGGATGAATGTTAAATCTATTTTTTGAATGTCTTCTAGTTGATAGGATTCAAACTTGATTGGATTGTTAGATGCTAACATTGTAGGGTTTTGTGATACACTTGAGTAAGGTACTTCTGGAAGTGTTCAAACAGGAAAATATCTTTCTAAACCCTTGACTATTTTCTATTAATAAACAAGTGTTCCTTCTTGAAGTTGTTAGTTAGAACATATGGTTCCAAGGATTTAGCTCCTATCATGCTTAGTTCAAATGAATTGACAGATGCTAATGCTCTTGCAGATAGATTTTGTGAAAAAGGAAAAGAGGATGAATTATGGAAAGTTTAATTATTCTACCGATTGAAGAAATGTAGTTTGATGAAAAGATTATGTTTCATTTACTAAATTATTTTTGTGAATAAATGTTTAAGGCCTAAGGCCAATTATGTAAATGTTGGAAGAATTTGATTACTTTTTATCTACTTGAATTGACATCTTAAATTGGAAATAATTGAAGTGGTTTCTTGAATCATTCTCTTTTGACTAATTTAGTTGTGTGTGAATGATGTTTTCAGTTTAAGAGTTCTTTCACTTGGAAAGTAAGTTGTAGGGAATTAATTGATATACATTGATTTTACTTCTTGACATTGATTAATAATTTTGGGGAAGTTATATGAAATGTCACCAACTTCATATTACCAATTATGAAGCTAGGAATATTATTGTTGATCTTTGGATATGTGGAAAAGGGGATAGATATGAAGCATTGTCTTTTGTGAATAACTTGTATGAAAGGTATAAATAGAATGTCTTATCTTGAAATAGTATTGGATGTTATAAATTTTAAAAATTGAATTCATTGAATAAGACAATAATGGATAAGTTATATTCAAAACTAGTTATATGTTGTGGAATTTAAGTTATGATTGACTATGCTTAATTACATCATTATGGAACAATACTAGTATGGCTATTTTATGAGGAATGATATAAAACAAACAAGGGTTGCATGACTAAAAGTAAAGGGATTCGGACCTTAGGGATAATCACAAAGAGTACTTAATCTCATTAAGTACATATAAGAATCTACCTTGTAAAAAGGGATCTAAGTGATTATACTATAATGCAATCTATCTATCCTAAATGACAATTAAGTACAATAATGAAATGGAATTGTACTTAAGAAAGGATAGGAATGATAAAATGGGTTAGATGTATAACTTGAACTAACCTTTAAGGCATTAAGAACAAAGTTCTTCTTATTGTAATAATGAATTCATAAAAAGATACATATTTGACTTGCATGCATAATGTAATTATGTTATGAAACCTTGGTAAAGGGGGATGTCCACTATTGGGAAACATAATGAACCCTTTGAATAGGCTACGAGGTGGATGCAGAATATTATCCATCACAAGATGAGTTATACTTAGGGGATAATGTTTAACTAAGTTATAATAGTTTGAATAGTTGAATGACTTAAAGGAAAATGAATGTTAAGTCAAGAGAACTATTACGGGTTGAAAACATAGAACCCATTTGGAGTCAAGAAGATGAACCTTAAAATACTCCTAAAGTATATTGGATGTATGTGGTTTTTGCCCCAAAATATCCTAATAAGATGTTTCTAAGATACTTAATCAACTAAAGAGAATTTCATACTTAAAAGAGAATAAGTAATGAGCAGAATAAATCTACAGATCCTTCTTATTGATTTAAGTGGAAACATAACATTCCTTATTGGAATGTTGATAGAACCTGAGTTAGTCCTTAGGAATGACACCTAATGACTAAAAATAATTGGGGTAGGATTAACAAGATGTGAATTAAAGGGATTAATGAACTTGTTAAGGAGGGAGGTTTAGATTTCTGGGACTTAATGGGTTGTTGCAGCATAACCACTACCACATAGTACCCATCTAATGATGAGGTTCATTAGGTGGTTACTGTGGAGTAGTCATTATGGTACAATAATCCATTCAACCTCTCTAATCGAGGACGTATTGGAATGAGATTTCAATTTATTGTTATACACTAGGTAGTGATGAGGCCATGGTCTGCGGATGATGTCAACTTACATTGACTATGAGTGAGGGAGTGGATTCAAATGATAGGGGTCGATTCAAACACACTCGATTACTCTTAGTCACTAAAGCAACTATCTACACTAGCCCATGGGGTCTATCTCTTCTTAGTGTCTAACAAGGAAATGAGAAGGATTGACATAGGTCAAGAAAGTCTAATCAAGATAACAATTTCAAGTGTGGTGAAAGACATATTCCTTCATGATGAGTATATCGTCTTCATAATATAGGCATGGAAAACATGTCTGAAACTTTGGCCAAAGTATCGCAAGTTGTTGGTTGTGTTGTCTTAAATTCACCAGACTAAGGTGTGGGTTATAGGATGGGTATTGTAACAAGTACCTAGATAAGCCCTTGGTCAACTACACTTGATGAGCCCTTAAATGAAAAAGGGAACCAAAAGTATACAAAGTATACAATGAAATGAAATATGAGAGATCGGTTTTACACCGAGTCATCATTGAAATGAAATATGAGAGATCGGTTTTACATCGAGTCATCATTGAAATGAAATATGAGAGATCGATTTTATACTGAGTCATAATAGCTCCATATGGTTACTGTTGTAGGATTGATTAACAAATTTAATGTCATTCTAAATGTTGAATTTAGAACAGTGAACATTGATTTAAATAAATAAAAAATTTCCCCTGCTTTTGTAATCATGAAATAGGGATGTTACATGATATAATCTTAGGAATGAACTGGTTGGCCTAGGATAAGGCTGCAGTGGACTACCTTGAAAAATCAGTCACATGTTTGGATGACAAAGGTAAATCAATGTTAATTCAAGGGGTAAAAATGGGGATTTCAGCGAGAAAGATATTTGCCATGCAACTTAAGAGGGCAAGGTGAAAGGGTTGTTAGCTCTTCACAGTTAAGATCGATGACTGAGTGAAAAACATGAGTTATAGTGGATAGTTACCCCTTCCTTAGGGAATCCGAGATTTTTCCAGATGAGCTACCTGGAATACCCCTAAAAAGGGAGTTCGATTTCTCTATTGAGATGAAACCAAGGAGTGAGCCTGTTGGCTAGATTTTCTACACCGCTAAAAACCTAGGCAGTCATGAGATAAATCTCCCTCATTTATCGGTGTGAGGCTCATGTGTAATTTTTTTCAATTATATTTTATAATATCTATTTGTTGGTTTTACTTTAACCACATAGCTCATGCACCATAGCTAGGTAGTTTTGCAACAAGTAAGCAAGCTGTAAGCAATATGTGCAGGAAAGGGAAATAATTAAATACGAGAAGAAGGAAAGGATATGTGCAACCTAACTAGTAGTTGACAGAGTTGATCACATGCACATAGATGAAACAAATAGATCTTGAAATGCATAATTTAAAGCAAAGGAAAGTTTCAAATCTAAATCTAAGATAACACAAAGTTTATGCAAAGATCTAAAACGAAATAAGAAACAAATGCACCGTTGACACAAAGTTCTCCAAAAATTTGCCTCCTCTCTATTCCTCAACTTTCAAAAAGCTATCAAGGGTTTCAACTCAAAGTCTGGAACACAAGAATGTTGATTACAAATTCTGATCCTTTAACCCGTAGGTTCTTCCTCTATTTATAGTGTATAGAGGGCAATTTACAAATAGGAAACTATAACTGAACTGACACATGTGGAAGTTGTAAAGGAAACAATTGGAAATCTCCCTCATGGAATTCCTCTTTGCATGACATGCATGATTTATAACTGAAAATAGAACCTTCTATTTTGCATGTTGCCACCTATTTCTAAGTAATTGACTTCTTCAAGTAATAAATTTTAAACCAATCACTTAAGATTGCTCAATTACTTTGTCAGAGAAAATAAGAGAAAGAAGAAGAAAGTGGAAAAGAAATTAGAAGAAAGTTGCAACACTCCCAGCCTTGTTCTTCTTCCATATTCTACATGTGGTTAACTCTTTTGCCTTTGATTCTCACCAAACTGGATCTAGAAGTAACTGAATGTGATTTTGCTTACTAGTGTTGCTTTCTCGACATGTCTTCCCTCTTATCCTTGAAGATTTTGTAGTTCTTCTCCAGTACGTGCACCAATGTAATGTTTTCCGTAAACAATTCAGACAAAACTCATCATCTTTTATTTTTAATTGCATATGAGCAATTTTAAATTCTAGAAAGCACTCTGGGTGAATGCAAATACAAGTAAATTCACTAAAGGCTTCAACTGGAAGATTGGGAGCACATGTAAAAGATCCTATAAGGAATTTTCTATGCATTGACTTCCACACTGCTACACTAGAATCAAGAGGATAATTTTTTTGAAAGCCTTTGCAATTATGAGATCTTGGATTTGTCAATTAAATCGGTGATAGGTTCATGGCCTAATGTTTGTATCATTGACTTCGGAAAATCTGGAAGCTATGCATGATTCAATTGATCATTTTCTTTCATCATGCTTCAACATGGTCTGGAACAATATTTGTTTGAGCTCTTTTTCTTTTAATTTTGGTGGAATCCCTTGTTTTTGGATCAATTTGTGTAGATCTAGAAATTTCTTCTGATTTAAGAGATATTCAATGTATCTGACATTGATTTGAACTTCCTTTCACTAATATGAGCACCTGGGCACTTATACCAACATGCAGAAAATCATAATAACAAAAATCAGCCTATTCCAACCCAATGCGCCAAAACTGGAAGCTTCCTGTAATGGAAAACACTCTTTAATGCAAAATCCTCCTTCCCTTAGCGCCAAAACCTGTTTGCGGGCTGCAAACTTCATCAAAAAGAATTAATTGCTTCTCAATTATGGCGTCCCATGCTTATATAGCCATCTGCATGCTATTTTTAATAATTTCCTTTCCCTATTTTTGGCAATTTAATTAATTAAAATTCATGCTTCTTCATCCAATTCGGGCGCCCAAGTCTGCATGCTTCCGGTTACTTTTTTATGAATTTATTTTATTTATTTATAGCATGCATCCTTGACTTCTCTTTAGTTCATCCACTTGCATTTACCTTATTTCTATTTATGGCACCAAACGTAGCTAGAAATACCATTAATAAATATCATTAAATACATGTATTAATACCAAGGTGGGTCACAGTCAAGAGAAAGCTAAAAATAGGAAGTCAATTTCCAATGGGAATTTCCACCAACCCAAAATCCCATCTTTTACTTAAGTGATTTGACTTTCATAATGGAAAATTTTACCTCGTAAGACAAGTAAGAAATTCTACGCGGTGCTTTAAGTGATTTTTCTTTTATAATGGGAATTTTTACCGTAAAGGCAAGTAAGAAATTCCCCCCTACTGCCGCCTCTAATATTCCCATTGCAACTTAAGTGATTTTTGACTTCATGGGAAAAATTAACCTACTATGCAAGAAGGAAATTCCCACTTGCCTGCCACTGCCAAAATTACCACTGGCAACTTAAACCCTTCCTTCCAAAACATGCGACTTGCATTGTGACTTATGCATTAAAAATTGCATGAAAATTCGTCACTTAAGGCAACGCATGGAAACTAGATGCGTAAGACAACCTTGAAAATTGAGACGACATATGAAGACAATATTTCTTTCCTTTTTTGGATTTTTGGTGAAGAAAACACAAGCACATAATAAAATTTGCCATTTTTGGAAAGGGCTCGAGAAGATGTAGTAGCAAAAACTTGCATGTGCCATAACTTTCATTCAGTTGACTCTGCGTTTCAAGTGCCATTTTCCTAAAAGTGCATATTTTCTCAAGCTCTACACGTTGATGAAAATATTTTTCTTATTTTCATAAAATCCATTTTGTACCTTTTTGGACCAAGCAACTTCTTGCAATCTTTGAAAGAATCCCAGCTATGATCCCATGTAGATAGATTAATAATTAAAAATACATCGGATAGCTTTTCAAAACCCTAGGCCCGGAAAGATCCGACAGAAGAATGAATAGGCTACAAAATTGCCGGAGAAAAAAACCAAGACACTAGACAAAAAGAAATAAAACAAAACAAAAGAAGTTTTAGGCAATTGCTCGAAAATTTCTCCAATTAGCTGATTCGTAAAAATTCTTCCCCACTGTGAATATTCTATAATAATAATGATGGGGTGAAGTGATTTATATAACCTAAGTCCTCCAATTTTAGCTCAATCTATTTTTAAAAGAACTTTATTTATTTAATAAATAAATAAATAAATAAAAATGGGTAAGTTCACCAAGTTGGGTGGACAAAAAGGGGTCATAAGTGGACGTCATATTGCAAAAACAACGAAATCTCAACTTGTAGGGATTATTAGCAATATGTGCACTCAAAATTAGAAAAATTTATATAAATATGAATCGTAGCATCTAGAATCTAGTTTCTAAAATACTAATTTTTTAAAAAAACGGACAAGTTTAGCTATACACTTAAAATTATATGACTTGGTTTTTGTTTTTAAAAAAACCTATAAGATTGTAGTCTGTTTGCCTGCGATTTGGATGACCAAATCTTGTTATTTTTTTCCTTTGGTGAAAAGTTAGATGTAGTTTTCTATCTTGGGATGGATTTTATTTTGTATTTTTTGAGTAATATTTTTATTTTTATGATTTTTCCATGAAAGTGGTATGAAAATATTTAGAAAACGGAGCACTTTCCGTTTTTCCCACCATAACTATATAAAAATATCAAAATCAATATTTTTTATTTTTTAAACGTGTATAGAATTTCTCCATGCTTGGGATGGTATAAGTTTTATCATATTTTGATAAGCGTAACAAAAGTTGCAATCTTAAACGTAGACATGAACATTCATGGGAAAAATGTCTTAAAGACCTATTGTTAGTAAAAAATATAAAATGATATTTATCTTATTTTATTCACTTTAAAATCAATATTTCTACTAAGCTAACAATCTCCCCTACACGATGGCACCATTTTTGTGAAATGTTTTAGTTTTTCAACATGGTTCAAGTCTGTGGAAGAGCAAATTTGAAGTTTTTTGACCCTTTACACTTCATAATGACCTTCCATAGCTTTGGTTGGGGCAAAACAAATATTTCCCGAGCCTTAGGGTCGGATTTGATGATACAAATAGAACTGCAATCACGGTTTACAAACCACAATCACGAGATTTTAAACAAGAACCACGATTTTGTAAATCATATATACACACATCCCAATGTTCTAATTGCCATGTGATTTTTACTGTTTGACTTTACCGTATGAATTACTATGAAATTTTGTCATTTTCTGCACATTTTCTTATCACCGGAAGTAAAACATCATGGGAGACAAGAAACGAAGTCAAAAAAGGAAGTCATTAAGTAAAAACACCAAACAAATTAGAGGCAAACAGATTTCAAAATGCTGAGCGAATGCGGAATCTTCATGAATCAAGAAGAGGTTCATCTTCAACCCCTACTATTATAAGCAATGAGGAACCATGTAATGTTTGTACTATCAATGTTGAATTAAATACTCGTGATGAAGATGTTTTTACCGTCAATGTTGAAGAAGAATTAAATACTCGTGATGTAGCAAATGTTGAAATTGAAGGAGACAATGTAAATGTGAATAAAGAAATTCAGGTTGAAACTGTAGAAAAGTAAAATTTGACAAAAACACCTCCTAGGATTTTCCTTAAGAAACCTAATTATTTTATTGAAATTGATGAAAACATTTTGAAACCAATGTGTGACAAACTTTCTGAATGAAAATCAAGAAAAGCCACTAAAATTTGGGATAATCATTTTGAAATTTTAAATGATTCCCAAAGATGTCAGTTGTTGGTTAGTTTGATGAAATTGAATAAAATGAGACCTACATTAAACACCTTAGGATTGACAACATCTAATATACATGGTCAAACCTCTACAATTATTGAAAACTTTCATGATGCATATCACACTGTTAGTGTTAAGAGACGCACTAGGGATAGTAATATTTTGCGTCATGTACTTGCTACTAGTGTTGTAAGTGAATCAAAAAAACAACATTTGATTACGTAAATAAGTTGAATGTTATAAGTTAATCGAAAAACTCTAATGAAAGTAATTGAAAGACGTAATATCCTTCAATCACTCAATAACACCGATTTTTGGGCATTTTCTGCTAGAGCACCGTAAGGACAAATATAATACTGATGCTATAAGAGAAGTTGTTATTCAATTTTGGCATGATAACACTAGAGTTTCACCTAATACAAGAGATGTTGTAAAATGGAGAGTTGGTTCTATTAATCGTGAACCACATCCAAAGCATTTCTTAGATATGACTCAAACTCAATTTTTTCGTAAGTTTGAACAAGAGCATCTGGAAATTAAAATTAGTCAACGTTTTTTGAAATGTTAAAACCATTCTATATGAAAATCAACCACGCTCGCACCACTTGTTGTTGTAGGTAACATGTTGAATTTGCTATGCATTATGCTAATTTTTTATGTATTCGTTATATTTTTCATTCCGAAACTATGTTATCGAATGTGGTATTCATGTTCCACCAATATCTTCCAGGGATTTCATTCCTACGATATTTTGTGAAAAGAAGTTGGACAATTTTTTTATAGTCATGATTGTTTAGATGGAAGTTGTGGTACATGTGGCGGATTACCTAAATTGAAAATTTGCATCCATGAGAAAATGAAGGTGCGATAGGAAATAATTTAGTTGAGTTTGATAAATATAAATCAGTTGTATACCAGTTGAAAGATGGAAAAGATTAAAATGGTGTGAGCTAGTTACGTAACATATGTTTTTTTTTCAATTTATGAGAAAATATAAGGATGAAATTATTTATGAGTATGCTAGGCATACACACAGAGCTCAATGGTTGGATGAAAATTCAAGATATGCAAAGACACATTTCCTATGGTACTATTGTTTCAAAGTGGTTGATTTTGCGCAGAGAATTACACATTGTAACCACAAATGGAGGTTCAATCACAATATTAAAACTCAAAGTACAAGTTGCCATTTTTGTGCATATAACACTTATACATTCTCCGATAAAGACAAAGAATGATAGAAATTTTTAAGAGAGTGCCACTTTTATATCGTTGATGATCGTACTCATTCTATTGAATTTGTGCAAGGGTGTTTCCAGTTATTTTATGGAAATTTATCTCGATAGGGACATCCACTTCATACAACATTATATATGGTCGATAATTGCATATCTCAAGTTTAAGAATGCACGAATGTTTTATCGATGAGCAGGATGCACGCCAAGATGGGTGTGCAACATATTTGGAGTTTCATTGAGGCTAGACATGGAAAAGGAGAGCATGACGGTGCATGGGCATGTGTGAAAAGAGCTCTTGCAAGAGAAGAGTTGAATTACAAAGATGGTGCTAAATTGAAAGATGCAAAGAGCATAGTGGAATGGTGTATTGACAACATGGCTTGAGGTTCTCAAGAAAACTCCATGGTTCGCAAATATTTTTGGTTGATAGAGGAACAAAAATTGTTAACTACGAGGATTGTATGACACTCACTGGGTCCAGTGATATGCACTCATTTTTTAGCTCAAACACTACTTCATGGGCCATATGGACAAGAAAGTTGACATGTTTTTGTGCATCTTGTATCGAATTTGTCACTGCTAAGTGTGATTCACAAGAATGGGTGGATGGATGGATTTGTAGGCCTCTAACTTTGCTTCCTAGTTATCAACCTCCACAAGCATTACAACTTGTTTCTACAGATGAAGTTACAACATCCAAGGACTTTGATGAAATTTCAATTTTGGTGTGACAAGGTATTTATGGTTATTTACAATTTTTGTATTGAGTTATGTCCATTGAAATTTTAATATGTACAATTTAAATTTGAGTTGAAACATTTTTTTCAGAGGACATGTGTGTTGCAGCTATTATTATTGACGTAAGACAATGAAGAAGGAACATACTATTTCTTATTTTGTTGATCAAGGAAAGAAAGAAGTTGACTTCTCCTATTATAGATGGCAGAGATATTGAGTACCCTACAGTGGTCGCAGTGGTAGTTCTAATTTCGGAACTTGGCTTCACAATATCCATTAAAAACTCCTTTGTTTGGGTGTTTGAAGACTTTGAGATACACAGAAAATACTCTTATATTTGCATATAATTCTAGCGAAAAATATTCAGCTATATGGATATTGAGGAAGGCCTAATAACAAGATTCTTTGGAAGGTTCGAGAGTCGATCATGAAGCAATCTTGTCCGCTATTCGAGTAGATACGATCCTGATGGTTCATTGGAATGAATTTACAATGCTCATGTCTGGTATATATAATTTATTTGGTATATATAAATTTGTTAGTTAGATAAATTTAAGTTCATATATTTTATTAAATTTGTGTATTTTATATATATCTAGTATGGTTTTGATTTGAAACTTAAATTTCTTTGACTAACAATTTTATGTGCAGGTTAGTGGTGCCAGAAAAGCTTCCACCTTCATGTGGTTGGAACTGTTAGTAGATAATTATAAATTCTTGAAGCTAAGAGAAGCTTTCATTGTTTTACAAGAAAAGAGAAGTAATTAACAATGATTTATGTACCTGTGGAGGGGGTTCTTAGCTCCGGAGGAGGTAGCCCAAAAGGACCTAGAGCTTAGAGAACCGAAACAATGCCTCCCTAAGTGTTTACAAGACCATCCCTATGCATTTACACAAATTTCTCGGTTTGGTGCCACGATCCACCGTTTGCAAAATATACCATTTGACATCCTTACACTATCTCAAACTACACTATTTGGGGCATTTACAAATAGTAGGGCAGCGAGAGCACCAATTGGAGAAGGAAAAAACTGAGATAGGCTATTGTAGAGGATCCCTACATCGAGTTGTATGATCCGATGAGACATCCTTAGGTGCCTCACATTTCAACCCATGATGAATGGCAGTATCCGATTATCAGAAAGTTGTGACACGCGGAATCGGTTTCACCATTGCTCTTCACTGCAAAAGCCACTGAGTTTGCGTAGTCACCCATAAAAGTTGAACAATTTTTTCTCGAGGGCTCTTAAGGGACTACGCCTAAACGAGGTAGCCTAGAAGCAATGACGTTGTCGTGCACCAAAACAACACCTCCTCTAGCATTCACCTGGCCACCCAGATGTGTCTGCATAGTCGGTTTGGTGCCATGACCCACCGTTTGCAAAATATACCATTTGACATCCTTACACTGTCTCAAACTACACTATTTGGGGCATTTGCAAACAATAGGGCAGCGAGAACCGATTAGAGAAGGAAAAAAAATTGAGACAAGATATTGTAGAGGGTCCCTACGCTAAGGTGTAGGATCGATGAAACGTCCTTAGGTGCCACAGAGTGCCGTAGTCACGACTTTACCTTCAGTGAGTGTTGAAGTTAAATGATTTTTTGGTCTCAGGGCTCTTAAGGGACTATGCTCGAACGAGGTAGCCTCTAAGCAAGCAACGATGTTGTCATGCACCAAAAATGATTCCTCCTTTAGCATTCACCGACACTTGAACATGTCAAAGACATTTGGTTCGGTGTGCACAACCCATCGCTTACTAAAATATACCATTTGACATCCTTACACTGTCTCAAACTACACTATTTTGGGCGTTTGCAAACAATAGGGTAGCGAGAGCACCGATTGGAGAAGAAAAACTGAGATAAGCTATTGTAGAGGGTCCCTATGCTAAGGCATAGGTTTTGATGAGACATTCTTAGGTGCCACGAGTCCGTGGTAGTCACCCGTCGAAGTTGAACGATTTTTTGGTCTCAGGGCTCTTAAGGGACTACACTCGAACGAGGTAGCCCAGAAGCAACGAAATTTTTGCACACTAAAATGACACCTCCTCTAGCATTCACCGCCACCTAGATGCGTGTGTAGTTAGTTTGGCTCTGCCACGACTCACCTGTTTGTATCCAAAAATATACCATTTGACATCCTTACTGCTTCAAATTAACCTATTTTGGGCATTTACAAACAATACGGTAGTGAGAGCACCGAATGAGAAGAAGAAAAACTGAGACATGTTATTGTAGAGGGTCCCTACGCCAAGGTGTAGGATCAAACGAGACATCCTTAGGTGCCACTTGAGGAGTCAGTTTGTGTAGTCACTGGTCGAAGTTGAACGATTTTTTGGTCTCAGAGCTCTTAAGGGACTATGCCCAAACGAGGTAGCCTAGAAGCTACGACGTTGTCACGCACCAAAACGACACCTCCTCTAGAGTTCACCGGCCACCTAGATGTGTCAAGATATTCGATTTGGTGCCATGATCCACCATTTGCAAAATATACCGTTTGACATCCTTACATTGTCTCAAACTACACTATTTTGGGTGTTTACAAACAATAGGGTATTTCTCTGGGAACATAGAGTACCGATTGGAGAAGGAAAAAACCGAGACAAACTATTGTAGAGGGTCCCTATGCCAAGGTGTAGGATCTAACGAGACATCCTTAGGTGCCACAGAGTCTGCGTAGTCACCCATCGAAGTTGAACGATTTTTTGGTCTCATGGCTCTCTCTTAAGGGACTACACCCAAACGAGGTAGCCCAAACAACGACGTTGTTTCGCGCACCAAAATGACACCTCCTCTAGTGTTCACCTGGCCACCTAGACATGTTGACGCAGTCAGTTTGGTGCCACGACCCACCATTTGCAAAATATACCGTTTGACATCCTTACACTGTCTCAAACTACACTATTTGGCACGTTTGCAAACAATAGGGCAGCGAGAGCACTGATTGGAGAAGGAAAAAATTGAGACAAAATATTGTAGAGGGTCCCTACACCGAGGTGTAGGATCAAACGAGACATCCTTAGGTGCCACAAAGTCTGCGTAGTCACCCGTTGAAGTTGAATGATTTTTTAGTCTCAGGGCTCTTAAGGGACTCCACCCGAACAAGGTAGCCCGGAAGCAACGACATTGTCACGCACCGAAATGAAACCTCCTCTAGCATTCAACTAGCCACTGTATGTGTCAAAGCACAGTATGGACAAACGCGATGAGGGTTCATGGTTTGGTGCCACAATCCACCCTTTTGCAAAATATATAGTTTGACATCCTTACACTGTCTCAAACTGCACTATTTGGTGCATTTGTAAACAATAGGGCAGCGAGAGCACCATTGGAGAAGGAAAAAACTGAGATAGGATATTGTAGAGGGTTCCTACCGAGGTGTAGGATTACACAAGATGTCCTTAGGTTCCATAGAGTCTCTGGGTAGTCACCGTCGAAGTTGAATGATTTTTGGTCTCGTGGCTCTTAAGGGACTTTTCCCTAACGAGGTAGCTGGAAGTAACAACATTGTTTTCGTGCACTCAAACGAATCCTCTCTAGCGTTCACCGCCACCGGAATGCGCCAATAATAGTCGGTTCGGTGCCATGACCCACCATTTGTAAAATATACGGTTTTGACATCCTTACACTGTCTCAAACCGCGCTTATTTGGCACGTTTCGCAAATAATAGGGCAACAAGAGCACCGATTAGAGAAGGAAAAAAAAATCGAGACAGATATTATAGAGGGTCCCTACATTGAGGTGAGTAGGATCGTAATATATATCCTTAGGTTTCCCACGGAGTTTGCGTAGTCACCCGTTGAAGTTGAATGATTTTTCGGTCTCATATATATCCAGTCTTTAAGGGACTCGCCGAACGAGGTAGCCTGAAGAAACGATGTTTTGCGCACCAAAACGACACCTCCTTTAGTGTTCACCTCGCCACCCGGACATGTCGGAGTAGTTGGTTTAGTGCCATGACCCACCTGTTTACAAAATATATAGTTTGACATCCTTACACTGAGCTGTCTCAAATTGCACTATTTGGCGTGTTTACAAACAATAAGGGCAAAGTGAGGGCACCGATTAGAGAAGGAAAATCGAGACAGAAGGAAAACTATTATAGAGGGTCCCTACACCGAGATGTAGGATCACATGAGATGTCCTTAGGTGCTATCAATGGAGTCTGTGGTAGTCACCCGTCTAAGTTGAACATTTTTGGTCTCAAGGCTCTTAAAGGACTCGCGCCGAACGAGGTAGCCCTAAGCAACAATGTTGTCGCACACTCAAATGACACCTCCTCTAGTGTTCACTTGGCCACTTGGACGTGTCAAAGCATAGTTGGTTTGGTGCCATGACCCATCGCTTGTAAAATATACAGTTTGACATCCTTACACCTGCCTCAAACTACACTATTTAGCGCGCGTTTGTAAACAATAGGGCAGCGAGAGCACCAATCGGAGAGAAGAAAAAACTGAGACAAACTATTATAGAGGGTCCCTACACCGAGGTGTAGGATCACAAGAGACATCCTTAGGTGCCACGGAGTCTGCGTAGTCACCCGTCGAAGTTGAACGATTTTTTTGGTCTCAGGGCTCTTAAGGGACTCTACCCGAACGAGGTAGCCCGGAAGCAACGACGTTGTCGCGCACCAAAACGATGCCTCCTCTAGTGTTCACCTAGCCACCCAGATGTGTTGGTGTAGTTGGTTTGGTGCTATGACTCACCTGCTTGAAAAATATACAAGTTTGACATCTTTACACCGTATCAAACTACACTATTTGGTGCACTCAAATTTGGCACTATTTGGGTGCACAAAACAATAGGGCAAAAGCGAGAGCACCGATGGAGAGGAAAAAACCGAGACAAGATATTATAGAGGGTCCTTATTTCGAGGTGTAGAATCGACGAGACATCCTTAGGTGCCATAGAGTTTGCATAATCACTCGTCGAAGTTGAATGATTTTTTTTTTTGGTCTCGGGTGGCTCTTAAGGGACTCCGCTCGAACGAGGTATCCTGGAAGCAACGACGTTGTGTCGACACCAAAATGACACCTCTAGCATTCACTGGTGACTCAGGACGTGTCGGCACACAAGATCGGTTCGGTGCCACGAAGTCATAATTGTTGAAAAAGTTGGAATTACAACTTTTTCAACAATTACAACTTTTTAAACTTTTTCAACAATTACAACTTTTTCAACAATTACAACTTTTTCAACAATTACAACATTTTCAACAATTACAACTTTTTCAACAATTACAACTTTTTCAAAATTACAACTTTTTCAAGAAATTGAAAGAGAAGAAAAAGATGGTTATGCAATTATTGGTTATTGTGAATAATCACCCAACAAAGATCCTAAATAATCTGGATAGATGATATGAATAGTTACTCTTGTTTAGTGTTCACCCACTCATAAAAAAAAAATCCAAGAATCCTACCAACACTAAAGAATCACTTCCCACTCTGGTGCCTCTGATAATGTCATGCTTATAAAATTTGCTAACTCTATTGGTATTACTCTCACCTTGTTATTGCCATTGTTATAACATGAAAACAAAATAATTACCTTTTTTGGCCAGGTGAAAGATTCTCAAGTAGAATTTGTAGACTTTTCGACAAGAAAATCAAGATGGAAATACTTGTGGAAGACATGCTAACTACGTATGGTATATTGTTGAGCCAAAGTTTCTATCACGATATTGGTGGGGATATAAAGATGGATTGGTCATACACCACCATACTCATCAATGGTAAAATGAATAATATCCTTCTGATAAATAAAATTAAATACACAATTCAAAAACCAAATGACCCAAGGGAAGACATCTTATTTCAAGATTCAAGGTATGAAATATTTTTATGGACTTAAGAGGAAAATGATAAGTTTCCCATGTTGATGGAGGAATACACATGGTTCCCTTTAATTTTTAACAATTGTACCATGTAATGTTGCACCATAGTAATGTTATATTCATATATGTTGCACCATAGTTTTTTAATTTTAAAGCAAACATACATATAGAATTAATATACATAGAATATACATACATAGAAGGATATCATGTGCAATGAATTCAAATCAAACATAGAAGTAATATCGTTATGAAAACCAACACATGGATATATAATGTATCAAACTAAGTGTGCTGAACACATGTCTCTGAAAATATAAGTTCATAACATGTGTACATCTCGAACCAAGTGTGTCATACATATAGGACCACATGCGGTCGTATAAGGCTATATATATAATGTCCTATGAAGAATCATGAACTAGGACTAGTTAGCCCATATATATATCTATGTACATCCACGTCCTATGAATCTAATCATGAAACATCTTCCCTCTCTTCGCCCTGCTAGAAGTAGCATGTCCACGACCCGGGGATGTAGTGGAGGGAGATGCCACTACGTATTTCATCCGTGTGGTCCTAGGCGTCTCTAAGAAGCCTGTAACATAACCTGCACATTCATAAAAAACAAGTTTTTAACACCCGATTTTTAAAATACATTCAAAATTTAGAAACTTAGAATTTAGTTAAAATACATGTGAAATCTTACCGCAATGTCATGATCCCTATCAATTTGTCGTTGACGCATGGCAAGGACAAAATTAGACTCATGAGAGGTAAGCTACATACAAATAATTAAATTTCAAATTAAATATTTCATGTACAAAATTTGATATTGTAGATTTAAGTAATAAGAAATAATTCCTAAATAAATTTAACAAATTTGAAAAATTGTACCTCAAGTAAGTGGATCTTGCAAATGCTATGCAATATCTACAATAGCCTCCACAGTATGCATATATGGAGGAGTCTCTCTGGCAGTCATAAGATATACAAAAAACATGTACAAATCAATATTAATCTACATGACTACCATATAACTGTGAGCCAAAGCATAATCCACGTGAACTTCCACAATTAGAAAACAAAGTGTAAATGTAAACTAACTCGTGTAAAAGTCACGTGAGGCGTGCCAATAGCCTTAGTTCTTAGAGTAGATGATGACCCTCCGTGCTCCCGATATAAAAGACAAACATATATTAATATGTACATGTACAGGTGAAACATTATAATAATAAAAGTGCACAATCAAATGAAATTTGAAATTTAAGTACAACTTGAAACTTACGTTTGTAACATGCCCAACTACAGTAGCTAGCATGTCGACACCAGATGTTTCCTTCACCGGATCTTGCTATTTAAAATAAAATAAAAAATTAGTTTTTACATGTATGTACATAACGTATAATGAAATACATATATATTAAAATCTCAAACATGAATTAAACTATTGTATATATATATATATATATATATATATTAAATATTTATTTGACATTTACTTGTGAAAGACCAAGATCCTTTGCACCAGTTCCAAAACATCCACCATCATCTCATCTAGAGAAAAGAAATCATGTGATCCAAAAATGATGTCTCGCCTCAAGCAGGCATATGGCACCACATGATCCACAGTGGTGTGGTGTGCTAGAACTGACGCCTCCACCAACATCACTAGATGCAATCTGCTCACTATGTTGGGTCAGAGTGTCAGTGAGCTCCCTCAATGCATGTAGTGTGTCAATATCCACAACCTCCTTCACTGTAGGAGGGATAACTGAAGGCAAGTGGGGTTTTGGGGCATGGGGGATCCTTGGTTGACCTACGCATGCACCAGGTCTACTCTGTGCAGAGCCACCACCTCACCCATAAAAATTAGAAAAGTCAAAATAATTTGGGACCTCATTAAGCACGAACTTGCAATATAATTTCTTCAAAAAATAGAGGGGAACCTCATTGTTGTTGCATGGTGGATAATCAAAAACCATCCACCATCGGTCCCAAAAAATGTTCTTGATTTGGTCATCATGGCACCAATGGATTGGGAACCGTTTGCAAGTAATTGCGGGGGGCATTGGTTCTTGGGTTAGTAAATAATGCACAAATGTGGTCTTTTCCAATTTTTTTGTCTTTTATGGCTGCATGGGATAATTTATTTGCATACCACTACCTATAATCACCTCTAAAGGTATTCCATCTGTCTATTTGGTTGGTTACAGAGTCAACTTCGCCAATCAATGTTTGCAATGTGTTGGCTAAAGTCATGCGGGACGGATTTGTGGCATGATTTTGTCTTATAGTTTGAATAAGGTTCTCAATGACAATTTTATTTTGTCAAATTCTTCCAATGATATAGGTTGTGTTCCTGTTGGTTCCGTGGGGACAGAAAGAGCCACAGGAGGTAGATCTATGTCTAGAGGAGGTTTTAGGAATTTTGGAGGGTTTTGAGGATTATTTCGATGGTTTACAGGATTACGAGCTTGCCGAGAAACTGAAAAAAAAAAAATTGTATACATAAACAAAAAATTGAAAAACCCATGAAAATCACAAATAATAACCTAAAATGCAAATAAATTGATCAAAATTGAGGGCTTACCTCTTTGTCTTTGTGGCATGGTTGAAAATATCACGATCCAGAAGTTTAAAGAGTAATTTTAGGGGGTATTCAGAGCACAAGTGCCAAAGGTCTAGGAGAAATCACGGTTGGAAAGGAAAAATGAGGGAAAATGAGGAGTCACGGGTCTATTTTTTTTTGTCTCGGAGGACCGCAATAGCGATTTGAAACCACGAGCGTGGTTTTAAACCGTGTTTGCAGTTTCAAACCGTGATCATGGTTTTAGGTTTGGAAATCACCAAACCTATAAAAATAATTGCAAGAGTGGTTTAGAAACCATGAGTGTGGTTTATAAACCAAACTCGTAGTACCTAAATTTTGGGTTTTTATGTCCACTTAATTGTCCACCAACTTGGTGCACTTACCTAAATTCTCTCGAGACAAAACCTAAGACAAAGGGATATAGTGAGTTTTAGCATGTGGGTACTTGGGGAATTTTTATTTTATGACTCTCTGGGGATACCTTAGATCAATGCAAACAATGCAGCAAAACAAACACAAACGACCCATTACTTTGAAAATAATGATATTTTAAAAAGGGGGTTGTCTCGATTTTAGGGTGAAATCTCGAGGACATCGAGTCTATCTCTAACGCTTTATATCGAATGATGACCACCGAGTTATTGGAATTAAAGGCCAAATGCACGAGCTTCTAGCCCAAGGTCTGATCTGACCAAGTGTGTCACCTTAAGGGTCTATGATAATATTCATAAAGAAGGACAAAACTTCGAGGTTATGTATTGATTACAGGATGCTGAATAAAGCAACAATCAAAAGCAGGTATCAATTTCCTCACATTGATGACCTTTTGATAGATGCGTAGGGCGGTGGTGTTTTCTAAGATAGATCTGTGATTAGGGTACCATCAGCTGAGGATAAAGGATGAAGACATCCATAAAACAACATTTAGAACATGTTACAGACATTACGAGTTCATAGTCCTACCTTTTGGGCTGACGAATGCACCAACAACATTCATGAACCTTATGAACAACATCTTTAGAGATTATCTAGACAAGTTTTTCTTAGTTTTCCTTGATGATATTCTAATTTATTCAAGGGATGAAGAGGAGCACCAACAAAATTTAAGGCTGTTTTAGAGAGGTTAGAAGCATCAAATTTTTGGTAAGTTGTCAAAGTGCTCATTTTTCGAGAAGGAGGTTCAATATCTTGGCCATGTGATCTTAGAAAATGGTATTATTGTTGATTCTTCCAATATCAAAGCAATAATGGAATGGCTAGCCATAAAAATGTACACAAAGTAAGAAGCTTTATGGGATTGGTTGGGTATTACCGGAAGTTTGTTTTGAAATTTTCGAAGGTTGTTGTCTTATAATATCACTACAGAAAAATTCCAAAAAGTTTGAATGGACAAAAATGTGAATTTTCATTTGGAATATTAAGTAGAGATTAACTTCAAGCACATATCCTAAAGGTTCCCAATCCAAATGGAAGCTTTGATGTTATAAGAGACACTTTTGGTGAAGGACTAGGTGGAATACTTTTGCAGGATGGACAAGTGGTGGCATATGAGTCTAGAAATTTGAAGACTCATGAGTTAAAGTATGCCCCACATGATTTAGAACTAGATGCAATAGTCCACGCACTAAAAATGTGGCATCACTACTTGTTGGGAAAGCCTTTTGAGATGAAAATAGACTATTTGGATCTAAAGTATATCTTCAAACAACCCAATCGAACATAAGACAACATAGGTGAATGGAATTCATTTTCGAGTATGATTTTGAGATTAGCTATATTAAGGGAAAAGAGAACCAAGTCATTGATGCACTCAGCACCGAAAGCATCTTTCAACGTTGGTGACTCTAAAAACTAGTTTTAAGGATGATGTTTTAAAACATTTTTCGACTGATCAATTTTATCAACAAGTGAAGAAAACCTTGGTGAAGGATCCGTAGGATCCAAAATATTAGGTTTTAAGCTTGAAAGTGTGGGACTTCTCGGGATAGAATGGCATAGTTTACGTACTCGAAATAGGTGATCTCGAGGATTAAGGTGTTGCAAGAATTTTATGATGCACTATATTCTAGCCATCCGGGGTAACCATGATGGTGATGATATGAAAACTCAATATTTTTGGGCACGAAGAGGGATGCCACAAAATATGTGTAGAAATGTCTTGAATTACAGGGAGTTAAGGCTGAGAATATGCACCCTGCAGGACTGTTGTACCCTCATGAGGTACCACAACATAAATGGTAGGTAATCAACATGGAATTTTTCAAGGATTGCTAATGTCCAAAAATAATCATGAGATTATCTTGGTAGTAGTTGAAAAACTCACCAAAGTTGCTCATTTTATACTGGAAATATGAAGGATGACTCTCTAACTCTTGCTAAGAGGTTTGTGCATAAAATTTTCAAGTTCCGCACAGTGGTCCTAGAACTAATCATTTCGACAGGATCCGAGAATGACATCAATCTTTTTGGCAGACCTTATACACAACATTAGGGACAAAGCTAAACTTTAGCTCAACATGCCATCCAAAAATGAATAGACAAACATAAAAGAGAGAATAGGGTCCTTAAAGACTTACTGTGAATGTACTGCATGGATTAGGTACAAGTGGGAAGAGTACCTCCCACTTGTTGAATTCTCTTATAACAACACATATCACTCCTCGCTGAAAATGGATCCTTTCAAAGCTCTGTATGGGCGAAGGTGTAGGACTCCCATAAGTTAGGACAGAACTGAAGATAGGGAGGTCATTGGACCAGACTTGTTGATTGAGATGGAAAATCAAGTTAAGTTTATTCGAGAATGACTGAAAGAGGCAACAGACCGACATAAAAGCTATGCAGATAAAAATAGGACTAAGTGAGTTTTCACTGTTGGGGATAAAAGTTTCCTCAGAGTTAAGCCCAAAAAGAGCTCTATAACTTTTGGCAAGTCTACCAAGTTGGCCCCTAGGTATGTGGGACCATTTGAAGTCCTTGAAAAGATAAATCTAGTGGCCTATAGGCTAGCATTGCCCCTTGTTCTCTCTCAAATGCATGATGTTTTTCACATCTCCTTGCTAAAGAAATACGTTGGAGATGTTGCACATGTGTTGGATTGGCATTTAACGCAACCTAAAATCTACCACAAATAACCTGTGCGCTTAAGTACATCACCCACTTTGAGTGAGTGCTCACCTAAAGCACACAAAGGTACTAGGCCCCTCATTAGATTTGTTTGTGCAGGATGTTAGTGTGATGAAGATATAATGCATTTAGATCCATAAATAGCATAAACATTCCACATAGCATAACTAGATCTAGATCTTAAGGAATCATGAATTAAATAATAACAATGATAGGATTAACCATACAAGAACCAATTACATTCATGTTTAACACCATAATATATCCAATAAAATCCATTATATTAATACTGTAAAACATAGAAGCTCCATACATCATATAAAATTACCATAAGTTATGCGCGTATCGATGCAACAACATAGCTCTACAATAATTGTGTGTCTCTGTATCTCTCTCCCTAACTACACAGTTTAATACATATTTATAAGGGTGGGGACTTTCCCTTCACCACTTATGCACTTCCAAAAATAGGTTGCATGATGAAAATAACCACGCGCCTTTTACAATAATATGCACACATGCAAGTGCGCTAATAATAGATATCCTACAGTTAACTGACATTAATAATCCTATTATTATCTTGAACTCATGCATTGCGCTTAGTAGATGCTCATCCCCAAAATAGCATTTTGTGTCGTGTGAAGTCTCCATCCCATCGTGTGCTCCACACGAATCTCCAAAAATAACCCGTATCCATAAAAATGGCTAAGTCCCGTATTAGCTTGTCCTAGTGCATGTTTCCTTCCCTATCCTTCCACACCTTCAAATGTACCTTGTTCCCTGCACGAATCTTCTGTGTGTCCTTTCCTTAGTGTCATATTTTGTCTGCTCAACATTACCCCACACTAATATACATTTTCATCCCGACAATGGGGTTTCTTCTGATTGTCCCTAAATAATAAAGAATGCGAATTGAAAGAATGTAAAGAATCATTGTACAAAAAGAAATGGACTTTACTCTGCATCACCCTCCTCTTCAACTGGGAGGATCAACTCTGGATATTCTACTTTAATTTCAGCCTCCAAGGTTTTCCAACCATTTAGGGCGGTTCTTGTCTTCTATGAAACATCTACGTGGCGATGGCATCCAATTCATCCCGGGTCATCTCTTCATGTTCATTCTACAAGTACTAGGACAACATTGGCCATAACAAACATCCTCCCTTCTAGAAGATCCATCTTCGCACTATAAGTTTTCCAATCTCATCTAGTCTTTCCTTATGTGGGTATTGTGTTCAGCAAGGGCTTCACACTTTGTTTTACTAATGCCAATCTCTCTCTATGCCCCTAAAGTCTCATCCTTCATTACTTTTAAAACTTCATTATCTTAAACCATAGTCCCGATCGATCATCACTTCTTGTGCTGCACATATGTTTATAGCTTAAGATTTTTTTTTTTCAGCTCCTCCCATAAAGTTTGGAGTAAGGCCTCGTAACTTGAAATATTCCTAACCACGGAGGCCTTTTCTCTCTCGCTTCCTATTCAGGATTATTTGGCGTTGGCAGCATCCAAGCAATTCATCTTCAAGCACCAAATCAAATAACATGTGCACGTAATGTATAGCCAAAGGAATAACTCGTGTACCTTAGACTTGAGGTGTGGTCTTTCTTTCAGGACATAGTCACCAATTTCTTCTACCATGTTGATGAAGGCTTCATTATTTTTCTACTCTAGGTCCTTCTCTCCTTTTAGACGTGTTATTTCGTAGTTTTTTTTCCTTGTCATCTTCTCATAGCACTCTAATAGTGGTAAGAATTCCTAAAGAATCCCCAAAGGCTTCAAGCAAATCAAAGTGGACCATCCGATAAGAAATGAGCAAGATTTTCTAACTAGCATACATTATGAAGTAAACACTCAAATTTAAGCTAATTAAAACTACCTCTATTCTTTGAAAGCTTAAAATAATGAACCTAGTAAGCCCTAAGCAATCAGTTTTAGTGATTAAGAGAAAGAGATCTCCCCATTATAGGTTTTTGAGCCAATGGTTCTTTCCTTTACCCTATAAATTGGATTAGCAATACAAAAATGAAGTAAATAGCTCAATATCTAAACTAGAAATGAAATCTAGAACCTAGATGCAAAATACTATAATCTATGCTTAGGAAGAAGGAGGAATTCTTGAAAATGAGAGAGGGGGTCTAGCCCTATATATAGTTTTCCATTTGGGAAAAAGGGAAACTTGAGTGCATGTGGGACAAACACTAAATTCCAAAAAACACTTTTAGCAAGTCAAAGCTTACTTTGACTAGGTTTAGGGAGTGACAAACCATGTTTAAGCTTAATTAAACATGTTTAGGAGGTGATTAGGGTTTGGAGAGAGTTTTGAAGGGTCAGATCAATCCAATGGAATGGATTGATAGGCCAGGAAGGTGGTAGAAGTGGACTGGAAGAAAGTAAGAAGCTAATGTAGTTAGAATGAAGCTATTATAGCTTGTTTAAATGGTTTACAAGAGGAAAAATGACAAAAGGGATGTCGTAGGAAGAAAGTTAGATAGGTCGAACCGGCGGTGTATCGTCGGTTTGCATAGGAGAAGCACAACTAGTGCAATATTAGTCATAATAGTGCATTGGCCAAACTACAGGTGTCTACATTTCCCCTCTTTGAGGTGATGTAAGTTACATCACTTCGAAGAAAGTAGACAAATATAAAAAAGAGAAAATTTTTTTGAAGGGATAGAAGAAAAATTAATAGGATGAAGGATGCCCCCTCGAGTGTCGATGGGGTGATGAAAGAAGTCGATCGACACTCGAAAAAGGTGAGATATAGATAGAAGAATGGGAAAGGGAAGGATGGATGAGAGGGAAGAAGTGTGAAGAGAAGAGGATGAGAAACAAGAAAAGAGATATTGAGCTATCCACAAATCAATTGTATCCACTATTTAAATCATCATTTTGCTTAGAGACCTCCTCATCGGTCCTTATTAAAAATGTGAGCATACAACAGAAGCGTATAGTGACATGAAAAGCCAAGATACAAAACAACTGTCTATTGCTAAAATGCCAACTCCACGCAACATACAAACATGTAATGTAATACGAGAAGTAAACAAACTCATGTAACAGGGAAATAAGTACAGTCACACACACTTAAACCAACAACGTTCAAGAAGGTTGCACAAATATTTTGTTATCAAGCTGAAGTCCCAAATGTTTTGATAAATGACAAGGGTAAGAATGATGCCCCAAGCAATATGCACATGCAAGGGAAATGACGGAGGACACTTGGGTCCGATGAAAAAGCAACGTGCATGATGAAACAATACCAGGAAACTAATAGTGCCCCAGAGTATAGATGAAGTAAGCAGCGGTCTTTTGTAAATGATTGTAGATCAGGGTGATTCGCAAGTCATTGTTTCAAAACATGTGAAAATGCCAATAGGATATAGGATGAGCGCCATGCAAAAGACACATAGATTTCAGCTGAAAAATGAGTTGGTTACCGATTTTAGTTCATTTTCAAAGTTTTATACTATTTTTGATATTTCTAAATCAATTTTACAATTTTTAAATTTTTTTGATCGGTCAGAAGAATTCAAAAGATCAAAGATCTTCTAAAAAGTACACATGGAGGCGAATGGGGGAAGGCGAGGCCGCAAAAGAGCCAAAAGGGTATCCCCATGGAAAGAAAGACAGGGTGATAATAATTATTTTAAAGAGAATTATTGTTCACGATGGGAGGTAGATAGAAAAAGAGGAATCAAAATAGAGGAAAACACCTGTAAGGTTCGTAAACAATGCCAGGGTTAAGAGGAAGTGTCGCAGGGTAGCACAAAGTGCCCCAGCGTGTGAAAATTAATAAAAATAATTATTTTAATAATAAAATAATTATCACGGTGGGTAGAAGAAGATTAGAATGATCACGGATGGAGAAAACATGCCCCAGGGGCATCGCGATGAGTTAATATACCCACAGGGGGGGGTAAAAACAATCACGATCAATTCATTTGTACCAGAGCCCTTGCAAATTTTTACCATGAGGTGTCAGTGAGAGAGCCTGGAGTGTGATGGAGAGGTTACCGACGATGAGGCAGAGGTGAGCAGACCAGATCGAGAGTACCAGCGAGACCCCGTGGATGGACCCTTCGTGAGTGGTCTATCCCTTCTCTCTTAAATTATGCATTTAATGCTTTTTAGGTCATTTCTAGGGTAGGTAGGTAGGTGGGAAAAAGACACATGCGTGCGCAGTGGTCACGTAGGTGTCGAAAATATGGGGGGACACACACGTACGCATCGAAAAAGTGGGTATGCATGGGTGTATGCATTGAAAAATGTATACGTGCGCACGCGTGTCCATCGAAGGGGGAAAACGGGGACGCGCACGCATGCGCGCGTCGAACCAAGCGTAGGCTAGGGGAAATTTTTTGAATTTTAGCGGGAACGGATGCATACGCACGTGTGCATGCTGGGAGGGATGCGTAGGCATCACACTAGGTGCGTTGGCATCCTGTGTGGCATACACGAGAAAAAATGGAAAAGGTAGGGGCGCGTACGCGTCGGTTAGGGTGCGTAGGTGTCGAGGAGGATGCGTGTGTGCATCGAAAAGGGTGCACATGCGTCCGGAAGAAAATGAAACACACTTATAGCAATAAAATAGCAAAGTGTAGAGGAGAATAATTAGAAGAATTTAGAAGAAAAAGGGAAATTAGTAAGTTTAAGGACTCTAAAACCATTTTCCTTAGAAAGATAGCTAGAAGTTAGATAAGTGCCTAACACTTGTTTTGATCTTGCAGCATAGATTACCCACACTTCAGATGTGGGAGAGATATGGCCACCTTGAGATGATAGAGGCGTAGTTCGAGGATGGAGATAGGAGATATTAGATATCCTCCTTTATGTCACAGGGTTAGCCTACGTGGCTGACATGCCCCAGATCACATTGGACCATGGCCTTCTCATGGCCATATAGAGAGAGATGGCACAATGAGAGCCAGTGCTTTTCGGCTGCCTACAGGGGAGATTACCATTATGTTGGAGGATGTCTGGCGCATCATGCATGTTCCTATCATTGGCCAGCCCATTCAAGTATGTGAGTGATAGAGCAGTGTTGGATGGATGCATGCACAGTTGTTTGGAGTCCCGACGATACCTACCTCTCGTCGGGATGATGGTGAGATTTATCATGGTGCATTGAGGACCTTTCTCTAGATCGGGTCGTGGTATACATGATGGCCTTTGTCAGTGGAGTTTTACTCCCTGACAAGACCGGTTCCTCATTCCCACTTGGACTACTTGGGGTTATTCTTGGATTGATACAGGGAGAGACTTATTGTTGGGGCCAAGTGCATTCTGGCACATCTTTACTGGGATCTACATCTTATCACCTACTACCATCAGAAGATGGTAGGCCCGGCCAGGCTCCTTATGATATGGGCCTAGGATCACATTGCTATCGGGTGCCCCTTAGGCATTCTGAGAGTTTGGGCTCCAGAGGAGCCATCTACCATGGGTTGGGTCCCAGTTGGGGATGATGTTCGGCCCTACAGGGGTGATCCTTATCCCTATCATCGAGAGCTCGATGACCTACAGCAGGTGGCCATGGTATGGAGGCCATATCGACATTTCCAGTGGCCGAGGATGCCCGAGAGCTATCCATAGCTAGAGTAGAGCATTTTATCATGGGCAGCCGCAACTATATGCGGGAGTTTTATAGGGTTGATAGATGTCAGTGATAGTTTGGCACCACACAGGATGTTCGGGGCCGATATGTGGTATGCACGGAGGGTGCGTGAGTATTTTGACATGGGGCCATAGATAGCCTTTGACAGAGCCTGGGCTAGTTTTACACATGTGGTACCCATTGCATGGGTACCTTTGAGGTAGGTGTGAGATCCAGGGTGCACAACAGAGTACGCGCCCTGGTATCATGGCGTGATTCCACATAGGCTGACCATTCCGAGGGGCATATGATATGAGGCAGGCGTGAGGCCTCCCCCAGTGGGGCCACCTAGTGATGATGATGGTGCCAGAGGTGATGATGATGATGATTCAGATGATGAGGGTGGCCCTGATGCAAGCATCGAGTTAGAGGTAGGGCCCCATAGCCATAGGTACAGGGTCCTAGGCCTATACCTAGATAGGTACACCAGGCCCCAGCTGGTCCATTTGCCTCTAGTAGGCATTCCAGTGGGCATATATGTCCCATTATAGTAGGTTCTACCACAGCAGGGTCCACCTCCTCAGGCCCCAGGAGGTGGTGATGGATAGCTTGCTGCACTACAACAGCAGTTACAGGCCGCGATAGTGGTACAACTTCAGTGGTGGTAGAGAGAGAGATCAAAGCAGAGCATGAGTTCAGTTTTGACTACCGAGAGAGACCAGGCTAGGTCTCAATTATAGGATGGTGGTAGGGCCATATGGCAGGGTCAGATTACATAGTTGGTAACAGTGCAGGCACTTAGTTAGTGGGTGCCTTAGGCCAGGCACAGAGCCAGTTACATAGCGTCATGGTTCAACATGATCAGGTGCAGGCCGAGGGACAGACCTATCTGATGGAGAGAGACCAGGCCCGTAGTGAGTTACAAAGTGTCACACTGGAGAGGGATCGAGAGGCCTGCTGCTAGGTAGGTAGGTGATGTTGATAGAGGTCGATTGATAGGTGAGCGTGATGCCACCCTACAGGCAGCCTTAGCCACAGGAGATGAGGATTTGATACGTGACACTATCAGGGCCACAGGTGAGGCTCTTTATTATAGGACAACCTACTTTTGGGTAGTTCCAGCAGAGAGAGTGAGTGATGCCTTATGCCCAGCTTGATGTGAGCCACATAGGCTCTAGATCATGGAGGTCGGCAGTCAAGAGTACAAGCAACAGCTGCACACACACAGCCGAGTACACACAGAGGGGTACACAGGGTCTTCCCTCATAGTTGGCAGGTTCTTCAGGGGTAGGCCCATCACAACCTCCATTATTCCATCCTCCAGGACATGGTCCAGCAGCCCCTGGTGAGGGTGAGAGTTGTGGCTGAGTCTCCTACTCATGCCATGATATATATGTATGTATTCATTTGTATATGCCTCTTATGAAGGTGGTTTTGACTATGTATAGATTCTTTAGATTCTTTTGTGGATGCCTCTAGATGAAGGCTTGATTTTGATCGATGTAGGTACTTTTGTTATGTACCACCATGCCTCTATATATGTAGCTTAGTATCTGATCCCTGCCCTTTTATATGGCAGATGGACAGAGCATTTTGTATATACTAGACTTTGACACAGAGATTTTTATTATACATGTACCATATGGACACTTTCTTGTATATCTTGTCATGCATTGATATATTGTCATGGTAATTATGTTTCATTGATGTTCATGTTGTATCTTTTCCTCTTCATGTATGTGACATACTTTCAGATGTAGAGATGTACATGTTTTTCTTTCATAGTGATGATATACTCGTGTATTTGATATCATGTGTTTTTAATTTATGAGATGTTTGATTCCATATGGCTAGTATTTTGGGATGATACTAGATGATATTGGTGTGGGGGGGATAGATTAGTGATCATGCGCAACCCCTCTTGCCCCCATTGATGATACGATATGTGATGATTAGCTTAGCATACATGCATGATGTAATACTTAGCATTTTTGTATATATGATGTAGTAAATGATGTGATAAATGTGATGAAATGATAGATGATAGATGTGATAACAAACAAATGTGCTAAACAAACACACAAGCAAAAGTTAACAAAACTAAACAAATACACACATGCAACACAATGCAATGCAACTAAAATGAAGATTAATCTAACACTTTAATCTAAGCAAGTAAAAATGAGTTCTAACAAATGCACATAGCAATCAAAGAAATATACAACAATTAATTACAAGCATAAAAGTCCTAATAATGAATGCGCATGCAACACACAATTAAACCTAACAAGATCTAATATAATGTAAGCAAAGAATCATTCAAAGAATGAACAACACAACAAGCTAAGTACATCAAAACTATACAAACCAACAACTAAAAGCAATCTAACTACCACTTTGTTTTTGTGGGACAATATTGACATATTTTCTAATGTTTTTGAGTTTATCACGAAGGATAAGTTTTTTAAGACTACGGTTTACATTGTTGTCTAGGTTTCCCTAAGATGACATTGTGAAACTAATGTAGCTTTATCCCTAAAAAGGGAAATTTTCTAGATGTTTAGATTTTTGTGTATCGTTTTCTAAATGTTTTTGTATTTTCAAGGTCATGTTCTGAAAGCAATGTACAAGCTTTAAAGAAACGTGGAATGCCCCCAACGTGATGTGGGAATATACAAAGGGTCAAATGCCATGTGTTAGTGTACAATGAAGTGGAATGTGAATGTGCCCCCAGCGTGATGTGGGAATATACAAATAGGCCACATCCTTCACACAGATATATAGTGTAAGTAAACTAGATCACAGGTCCTGCAAGGGAGCTTGAGGTCGGATCCTAGACCTAGCCAGGGTACTGTGGAATTTAGCAAGTGGCAAGAGTTACCCATCCTGTCGCAAGAGTGACTTGTGTATGAGAAACCTTCCTTGAGCACCGGAAACTAGTTTTCACAAAAGGACATGCCCACTGCACCACAATTGCGTGGTTTTCACACGAGGACGACCTATTTTTTCTTTACTTTTTCTCAATTTTTCAATTTTTTGCTTGTTTTTTCTTTGTTTTCTACTTTTTAGTTTCTTATCTCAATATTCCAGCCCATGCCTAAGCATAGAAGTGCTTGAGGTGAATGGCATTCATGGGCTCTGGAAGCTCTTCACCATCTGAATAGGCAAGTCTATATGCCCCTGATCCATATTTAGCGGTCACCACATAGGGGCCGAGCCAATTGGCCTCAAATTTACCTTTCTTTTCCCTTGTCTTTGGTGGTATTCTTTTTGATTTTATTTCAGTACGAGATCACCTACATCAAATTCCCTATGAATGATGTGTTTTTTGTATCCTCTGGATACTCTATTTTGATATACTTTAAGGTGATTAAGCTGCTCTGATACGTCGTTCATCTAACAGTTCCAACTCTCCAGTGAGCAACTCTGTAGTCTTCATCTTTGTCGAGGTAGTCCCTGAGAGATATTCTCAGGGAGGGAAGCTCCACTTCCAAAGGTATGATGGCTTCAGTGCCATAGACAAGTGAATATGGGGTCACACCAGTAGGGGTGCGGATGGAGGTTTGATAAGCCCAGAGGGCGGGATGGATTTGCAAGTGCCAATTATGACCAGTTTTACTGACCATTTTCTCCATAATGTGCACAAGAGTTTTGTTTGTAGCCTCTGCTTGCCCATTACCTTGAGGGTAATAGGGGGTGGACCATTTAAGTTGGATATGAAAGCATTGACACAAGGCTTTTACCATCTTGTTTTTGAAAGATTTACCATTATCAGTGACAATGGCCGAGGGGATACCATAATGGCATATAAGATGGTTCATGATAAACTTGGATATTTGTGCACCGGTGACATAGGTAAGAGGAACAACCTCCACCCATTTAGTGAAATACTCGGTGGTAGTTATGATGTGTGTATGACCATCTGATGAAGAAGGGTGGAGCTTCCCTATGAGATCTAAACCCCACTTTGAAAAAGGCCAAGGCATTGCAATAGGCTGCAAAGCCTATGTGCTGGTGCATGTATGAGATTACCGTACTTTTGACAAAGTTCACATTTCTTCATGAAGTTGCAGCAATCGGATTCCATGGTAGGCCAATAGTAGCCTACTCTCAACAGTTTCTTAGCTAGCACCATGCCACTAGTGTGTGCCCCACAGATACCACTATGTACCTCTTTAATCGTGTGAACCGAATCAGTAACATTTAGACAATGAAGCAAGTTCCCATCAGTAGCCACGATGATAAAGGGTGCCTCCTAGGAGGGTATAATGGGCAATGCGGTGGATAAGGGATTTTTCTCTGAATGGGTAATGTCAGGTGGGAAGGTTCCATCTTGTAGGTATTGGTAAATAGGGTCATACCATGGGGATAGGGGACCAACAACTTCACATGCTAAACAGATTCAAGGCATATCATATGCCGAGCATCTGTAAGTGTTCCACAAAGAAAGGCATCTTACTCTCTTCTCAGTGGGATGATGCAAGAGAGAGCCGATGGTAGCCATGGCATCCGCAGATCTATTATGAGATCTGGGTTTTTGTTCAAATATGACATGTGAAAAATATTCCTTCAGGGTTTCAACCATCTTCTTATAGGGAATAAGTTTTTCATCTTTAACCTTGTATTCATCATTGACCTGCTTAATGATGAGCTGAGAATCTCCAACAACTCGCAGTTGTTTGATGTTCCAAGTGATAGCTAGCTTGAGGCCAGCAATGAGTGCCTCATACTCTGCAATGTTATTGGTACAAGGAAACCCCAACCGGAATGCCCTTGGTATAATATCTCTGTGGGAGTAATAAGCACCACTCCTGCTCCTGATCCATGAAAAGTAAATGATCCATCGAAATGGACCTGCCATTCCATGGATTCTTGATATACATCATAGATGCGTCTGGGAGATCCAGACACAAAGGCTCTGTTCCTGGTAAAGGTGCTTCTGCCAACTGATCTATGCCAATACCTATCCTTTTAAGGACTTTTGATTTACAAACTCTATCTCAAATTCACTCAAAAGAATGATCCAATTAGCCATTCGGCCTGTTAAGGCGGGTTTGGATAAGAGGTACTTAAGAGGGTCAACCTTGGAAATAAGTTTAGTTTTATTGTTAAGGAGGTAATGGTGGAGTTTCTGAAATGTAAAGATGACTGCCAAGTAGGCCTTTTCAATCTGTGGATAGTTCAATTCATAGGCAATCAATGTATGACTAAGGTAATAAACAACTCTCTCCTTATGGCCAAGGTCGTATTGGGCAAGCAAGTGCACCAATAGTGAATTGGGTAGTAGAAATATATAAAAGGAGAGGCTCTCCAGGAGTAGGGGGCATCAGCACAGGTGGATTTACAAGGTACTTGCTTGAGTAGAGAAAATGCCTTCTGACATTGGCCCCCACTTGAAAGCAACATCTTTCTTCAAAAGATGTGTAAACGGATGACATTTATCCGCAAGCTGAGAAATAAAATGAATAGCCTGGATCTTTCCTTGCAGACTTCTGAGTTGTTTAAGAGTGGTGGGTGGAGGCATGTCCATAATAGTAGTGACCTTGGTGGGATCCACTTCTATCCCTCTCTGTGATACTATAAATCCCAAGAGTTTTCCTGATAATACACCGAAGACACACTTCTTAGGATTAAGATGAACCTTGTAGTCCCTGAGGTGCTGAAAGATACGTCTAAGCACTTCTGGGTGCTCTTCTCTACTCTTTGATTTAGCTAATATGTCATCCACATAGTCCTCCATAATATCATTCATCATATCATGAAAAATGACATAGTCATAGCACGTTGATAAGTAGCCCGGCATTTTTGAGTCCGAATGGCATGACTTTGTAACAAAAGGTTCCCCATGGAGTGATGAAGGTAGTTTTGTGCTGATCCTCTTCTGTGATCCTTATCTGATTATACCCCGAGAAGCCATCCATTAAGGATAGCATCTCATAGCCAGTGGTAGAGTCTACGATCATATCTATGTTTGGCAAAGGAAAATCATCTTTAGGACATGCTTTATTGATGTCATGGAAGTCAGTACAGATCCTAATGCCAATGGGTTTCTTTTGTACTGGAACTATATTGGAGATCCAATCTGAGTAATCAATAGGTTTGATAAAATCTGCAGCCAAGAGTTTCTCCAATTCTTCTTTGACAAGAAGTGCAACTGTAGGATGCATCTTCCTCAGTTTTTGTTTAATGGGCTTGGCATCTGGGTGCACAACAAGGTTGTGCACAACTAGTGTTGGATCCAAGCCGGGCATATCTGAATATGTCCATGTGAAAATATCAACGTATTCTCTTAAGAGTTCCACAAAGGTTTTTGTTCCTGAGCTGAGAGTGAAGCCCCCAACTTGATCATCCTGGGTAAATCCTCTGAACCAATGTTAACACTGATGGTTTCCTCAATGAGCATCTTAGATGCATCCTCCATTCTGGTAGGATCAGGAGGGAGGGTGAGATCAACCTCCTGAGGTAGCTCTTTATCATCTTCAAATGGATAAGTTATTTTATCCACGTGCTTTTCATTTTGTTCTTCTATAAGTGTTTCAAAGAGTTTGTCACTGTGAGATTTCCATTTATTCTTTGTACTAGGCTGCTCTGAAGTATTTTTACTTTTATTCACAACATTCTTACCCAAGTGGCCACACATCTCTGCCTCTTCTCCGAAGTATGCACATGTGTTTAACTAAATTTGGAATCCTTTCTTGTGGTCCCCAGTAGGAAGAAAATCCCTGAGTCCCATGAATTCCGTGAATGCTTCATCATTCTCGAAGATATCAAGTGGTACGTAAAGTTGTTGGTCCCAATCTACAAGTTCAGGATAAACTAGGGTGACTTGATAATCGGTTGAAGGGATGGATTCAGATAGGGTAAGGATGGCTGACTCTGGGAATAGGTTCGTGGAAGCCAAATCTTCGTAGAGGCTACATTGGGAACTTGTATCGCTATCCGCATTATATGAAACGTCCTCGCATTCAGAAAAGGTAGCATCAACCTCGATGGGTTGAGCATCCTGGGATTTTAACCCAAGACCATGCTTGTCAGATTTGAAATGGTGAGTAGGAATAGGTTCTAGATGGCCTTGTGCATTGGCTCCACATCCGTATCCTTTATAACCCATGACAAACATCATGCGGTGTCCTTTAGTATACTGAGGTGCTTGATGGCATGAGGCCATGGTTCCTTCTGGCACCTTACTAATGGGATCCTCCAACATCTTTTCTTTGGATAGGAGGCCACTATGAACAAATTTATCCAATGGTTCTGAACATGGTTCTCGTGTACTTTTGAACTGAAAATAGGGCTTACCCCGTGTCCTAGGTGACACTGATAAGTCTGAAATTAATAATGCTTGTTCAAGAGTAAATGGCTCTCCTGGGCCATATTTTGCTGATGTAGCCTCCCAAGATGTAAAAGGATTGACCAAAGAAGGGAAGTCCTGATTATAAGGTGTGAGTGATTTTGAGTCCACCCGATTCTTCATAGCTTCCATTTTAAGAGGGATGACAACATCCATGGAAGGGCACTCATAGGTTGCACGAGAGAAACTATGCAATGCCCGACAGTGAGTGAATGGCTCAGGATCACCCGAGATAGTGACTATACGCCCTTCATGGCACAACTTGATACATTGATGAAATGTCGAAGGGATAGCCTGCATGGCATGAATCCATGGACCCCAAGAGCATGTTATATGGGAGATCTAAATCCAGGACATGGAAGGTCGTATCATGACAGGTTGGACCTACTTCCATGGGCACTATAATAGTACCTATGGATTCTCTCTCCTCATTATCATACGTTGTGATGGTGATGGTCTTAGCTCCCAGATCCATTTCTGAAAGGCCTAGCTACTTGACTAACCAGCTTCAATGTGCATATGTTTAGACCAGATCCCCCATCCACAAGCACTCTTTTAATCTTACGATGGGTAACCACCACTTCTAAATAGAGAGGAAAATTATGCTCAGGGTTGTTACGTGGGATAGCGTTGTGATCAAAAGTGATATGATCAGTGGGTTCAAGGTGGGTGACCATAGCTTGCAAGTGTGGGATCTACCTCAGTAGAGACTCAGAATTTTGTAATGTTTTGTACAATATATCCTTGTGAGTAGTAGAGATTTTAAGAAGGTCTAAAATGGATATTTTAGCTGGTGTTTTCTCTAGCTGGTCTAGTAAATTATATTGGCTTTGGGTAGTTGGTATTGGATCAGGTATGATTAAGTGAGCGCGTCACATTCCAACTGCACAACTCTTTTTGAGAATTTGGATTGTGTTTACTCATTCATCAGGTGAACGGATGCAACCTATAAGGGAGTCGAATGGACTGTCATCACTAGGGTAAACATACGCAGTAGTGTGATAGTCATTAGAGGCTGCTCATGATCTAGTTTCCTTTTCTTTTTATCCGTGTGATTGGGAAAAGGTTCTTTGTATATGCCCATTTTTTCATTAGGACCCTGTCCTGAATCAGGAGGTGATTCTACAACAATCTTTCCCTCTTCAATGAGGTCTTGTATGAAGTGTTTCAGCCATAGACATCTATCTATTTTGTGTCCTTTGACACGATGGAAGTCACAGTATTCATGGTCTTTATACCAACCAGGTTTTGGAGCATTTTTTGGGAATGGTACTGTGGTACTTGGATACTTCTACCATTTTAGCATCATCTAATTGTTTTAATATAGCAGTCAGGGGTTCACTCAATGTTGTGAACGTACATTTTGTAGGTGCCTTGGGATGAGGTCCTTGTGAAAGCTTCAAAAGTGGACCTGTCTGCACAAGCTTGGACTCTTTTGGAGTCAGTAATTCCATCACCGATGACGTGCTTGTTCTTATTAAAGAACTTAGGTTTGTCTACAGATTTGGCCTCATGTTTGTCTTTGACAAAGGGTTTAAGTGTTCCTTTGGTAATAAGAGCCTTTTCAATTTGGCTACCTTTCTCTATAACTTCCTCGAAGTTAGATCCACAATGCATCTGAAGATGGAAGGCTATCTCGAGTTTAAATTAGGAACAAAAATGCTCACTAATTGTTTTCAGGTAAAGCACAAGGGAAGCGACTAGCCAAGCGCTCTCCATCATTGTAAGAAACCCGTGAAGGTCTCATTAGGTTTTTGCTTTGCATTGCAAAGGTCATTCATCGTGATATCATTTTCAATATTGAAAGAATAGTGCCGCACAAATTTTTCTGCTAGTGTCGGCCACGTTGTTATAGATCCTTTAGGTATGCTATAGAACCATTCAATCGCCAAAGCTCCCAAACTGCGGGGAAAGAGTCGTATTAGAAAATTATCATTGTAGGTGACCTCTTGACAAGCCATGTAAAAGTCTTTGATGTGATCATGGGGATCACCTTTTCCTTTGTACTTGTCGAGCTTTGGGATAGTGAAATGTTTAGGAAAGGGCTGCAGTAGCATGTCTTTATCGAAGGGATAAGGACATAGTTCTTCGTAGAGATACTTTCTGTTTTGGCCTATATTTCCCTGTTGTAATGTTGTGATCGTATCTTTCATAGATTTCAATTCATCCTGAATGAGTTGCTCCTTAGTAGGTGATATTGACCTTTGAGCCTGAGTTGCTTTAAAGGTATAGTGTATATGGATCAAATTGAAACTCGTTAAGTTTATTTTTGTCTTTGTCTTTACCTATGTTTCTTTTTGAAGCACCTAGGTTTGCTAATTTCTGACTCAACTTCAAGATCTATTTTTGGAGGGTCTCCTCCTCAACCAGGGGATCCTCTTCTTCATCAAATTTCGGAGGAGGGGAGGCCTTCCGCTCAGTTTTTACTTTATGAAGCCTTAAAGTGAGGTTTACGTGATGTTTCACCTTCAACAATGGCCTTATGTTGCCAGAAGTGGATGCATATCCCACATCAAAAGGATTATCTGTGTCTAAGATGAATCTTCGCTCTCCTAAGTTAGGGTCAATGACCTTTGTTTCTTCTTCATGCTCGTGTGGAAGTTTAGCTCCTAATGCCAAGACTCTCGTGAGTACTTGATCTTTGTTATAATATAAGAGCTCATCAAATCTGTTTAGGTCTAACCTTTGTTGTTCTCCCGAAGAGTCTGACTCTCCTCCACTATGATCGATTAACGTCTCGTATCTTTGACTTGAGAGAAGAGTGGTCCTAAATTGTTCCCACTAAAGGGGAAATCATCGAAAGGATTAGCTCCTGCATTAAGCTCACTGGATTTTGTTGCCATTTTGAAAAGTCTAGGCATTACTAGCCGATACTCAGATGCAACACTATGTTTACTAGTTTTCAAAGGATACCGATATGGACAGATGAAAATGTATCACTTACCTAAGTTGTGTTATGTCAAATCTATACTTAAAAGACCAAGATGAATGACAATGTTGTACCAGATATGTGGGCCGAAGTTAGAAATCTAACAAGGCTTGAATATCAGCACAATACTGACAAAGTCCTCTAACAAGGTATACCTAGAACTGACTCAAGTACTGACAACAAGCCAAGTGTATTGAAAAGTGGAAGTCACAATTAGATATACAAGTGTAACAATGCTATCAAGATATCTCAACCAAGCAAGCAAGGCATCGATATCAAGACAACATCATGATGATATATATAATGCGTTATCAACACTCGTCAAAAAAACCTAGATGACGTCAGAACTAAAACCAAGTAGAAGGTATAACAAGAAGTTTATGATGATGCAAGCAGTGTAACCACGTAATAGAGGGATTCATACTACGTGCCCAAAGAATGGGAGACAATGTAAATGCCAATACTAAATGACTAAAATGCAAGAAAAATTCGACAAACTAGGGAGAGACAAAATGACAAAACCGACCCGTAACAATGATGAAGATCCTGAAGTCAAGATCGTAGGACTGCCAAAGATGTGAAAATGTACCCACTGCTTTAGTCATTTAACACCCCAGCCACAAACATGGATGAGTGTAAACGTACAAAAAAGTAGCTAGCACTATCTCTGACATGACACGTAAAGTATGCCTCTGTTCGACTTCCAACGTGGAAAGTATGAATGCATGGGTGTAGATCAAGAATATGTGAAAATAGACTTAGTTTCACTTTGGGCAGAGCTTCACCTCATTAAAAAATGAGAAGGAAGCTAAGCTAAGTAATATGTTTGTCTAAATTCGTGATGAAAAACACTTAGATCCAACTTAGAATGGGTTCGTTACCGTGTTCGACAAACAAGGTGTTGAATCCAAACAAGTTATCACTTCATGATGGTAAAAAACAACGAATGGACTAGTAAAGTTGGCCTCCAGACAAAATGGTTTCCTTAATAAGTTCTCTCAACTAGGTGTTACAAGGTTGTCTAAGAGCGAGGCATGATTTACCCAAAAAGTCACAATGACTAGTTTGGGAGTATCTCGCTTTTTCCCCCTTCAAGTATAGTGGGAAATGAATGCATCCATCATGTACTATTACTGGGGTCACCACACGGACAACTTGTAACTCTATCTCACAAGGTGTACTAGTCAAGTGGGTAAGCGAGGTGCTTCCCATTTCATCCACGAGGTTACTCAGTGGTGGACTACTTTGGGGTTCCTAGAACCACCCCCATTGTTATAGCTTAAGGCGTTATGCCAAAGGGGTTACGTTCAGTTAAGCGGAGAGGGACTTACCCTTTTCCAAAACCTGCAATACAAGTGTGTTGAATATGGTGTGTTTTTTTATCTTTTTTAATCTTAATGTGGTTTCAAAAGTGGCACACCATTTGGCAATCTGCAAACACACGTGTATTAGAAGTTTTCGCTTCATTTTAACACCTTTCTTTGACCAACGTTAGGTCTGTAGACAACAAGTTGGTTAGTAGTTTTCTGGTTTGCCGATTGAGGTAAAAGAGAACTCACACTTGCTTTTGATTCCTAAGATCACCCAAAGCGTGCGAAGGAAGAGCATACACAAAGTGGAAATCCTACTAAAAGCACATAAAAATGTTACTTTATCCTTTAAAAAGCAAGTGTTTTTAACATGTAAAATAGATTTTGTGTAAGTGCTTTTGATCTCCAAGATCACTTTGGAAAGCGTGAGGAGAGAGCATACACACCTTTCACAAATCCTAATTTAAGCTAAGGAATGAAAAACACTTAATCATGCAAACTGAAATTTTAAAGAGTTAGCCCTATTTTTAAACCTATCAACCTTTAGAAACCTGCATCAAAAATGTCAGAGAAACAACTAAAACAGACTGTAATTTTTTTAATTTTTTGACAGTAACACCTGTGCATGCCCAAACCGACATGTACGTGCCCCAACCAATGGGTACGCACCTATACCAACACCTACGTGGGTCTATTAAGATCAAAATAGTCACCAACACCTACGTGCCCTAATCCAATAGGTACGCTAGGGTTTTTCAATGGCGCGCTCCTACCGATGGATACGCGGCCCAAGTAAAAAGAAGTCTGTAAAATTTTACACATAGTGATATTAATTACACAGATACGCATCCAGAGAGACGGAGACGGACAAACCAACGAGAGACGCGGACGCGTCCCTAGAGAAAATTTTTTTATAAACACAGAGGACACCCTGACGGGTACGTGGCCTTTCCGATGGAGACATGTGTATATCAACGTGTATGTGCCACCTTAAAACACCTATGCGTGCCCTGTAAAAACTGCAAAAAACACAGGATTTTCAAAATTTTAAGAGCAAACAGGTTATTGGTTAGTCAAAGCTTCCTATTTCTATGTTAAACCCACAAATGCATGTAAATAGAGTTCATTAATCCAAGGTTTAAAATAGAAATGAGGAAATAACAAGTGATTTAAACTAAAAAACTTGAAAAATGACTTTGAAGAACTCAAAGGACCTCCATTAATGGAGGATGGACATAAGTGTCCCACCGGGCATGCCAAATGTGTTCAAAGAAAAGTTGTGAAAGCCATGAATTTTGGGGTAAGAATTCCTAAAGAATCCCCAAAGGCTTCAAGCAACAAATCAGTGGACCATCCGATAAGAAATGAGCAAGATTTTCTAACTAGCATACATTATGAAGTAAACACTCAAATTTAAGCTAATTAAAACTACCTCTATTCTTTGAAAGCTTAAAATAATGAACCTAGTAAGCCCTAAGCAATCAATTTTTAGTGATTAAGAGAAAGAGATCTCCCCATTATAGGCTTTTGAGCCAATGGTTCTTCTCTTTTACCCTATAAATTGGATTAGCAATACAAAAAATGAAGTAAATAGCTCAATATCTAAACTAGAAATGAAATCTAGAACCTAGATGCAAAATACTATAATCTATGCTTAGGAAGAAGGAGGAATTCTTGAAAATGAGAGAGGGGGTCTAGCCCTATATATAGTTTTCCATTTGGGAAAAGGGAAACTTGAGTGCATGTGGGACAAACACTAAATTCCAAAAACACTTTTAGCAAGTCAAAGCTTACTTTGACTAGGTTTAGGGAGTGACAAACCATGTTTAAGCTTAATTAAACATGTTTAGGAGGTGATTAGGGTTTGGAGAGAGTTTTGAAGGGTCAGATCAATCCAATGGAATGGATTGATAGGTTAGGAAGGTGGTAGAAGTGGACTAGAAGAAAGTAAGAAGCTAATGTAGTTAGAAAGAAGCTATTATAGCTTGTTTAAATGGTTTACAAGAGGAAAAATGACAAAAGGGATGTCGTAGAAGAAAGTTAGATAGGTCGGTTTTCCCTTAGGTGGCTCCGGGAGCACAAACTCATTCTCCATATACTTGTTATTCTCCATATTTGGCTTAAGTCGAGATATATGAGCGTAGATCCAGTGTCCCTAATATCCAAGCTTATTGGCTTCATGTTTATGACATCGAGAGATGAGCCTCTCAATGTAGGTAGTCCGGCCTCTATACGGATATGTCTTCCTCTCGAGTGTGGTAGTCACAGCCTAACTTGTTTACATTAAAGTTGGACAACGCGCATCAATAAATATGTGGATTGATGCCTGGAAGTAGCACACAGTGAAGGAATATGACAGTTTGCACCATGGAATCCATGTTCCATCCCTCATTGAAAACCGCAGGATGTAGAAGTGTTGGTACATTGCAAATTGTACTACCTCACCGACTATCGAAGGTAGCTCCTTGGGAATGCACCACTCCTCCTCAAACACCATGTGAAGTCAGTCATACCACATTTCTGCCCTCTGCTTAAACGAACCACTCATTGACCCTTCACATAAATATTTTTCAAACCTCTCTGCGAGGGAATTCTTTTCTAAGGGGTACTCCTAGATCTTGTTCTTTGGCCCATCGGGAATTCCAATTTCTATAAATACCAGAGAAAGTAGGATAGCACCAAAAATTATCTTGTCACATGTGCGCGCTTCCTCAACAATGTTTCGAAATGTAGCTCGTTGAGTTATATATTACTCCTTGAGACATTTTCTTTGCGAATGTGAAGCCACATGGTGTTCACCTGTGACCATCTCTCTTGGTTATTAAACTTGGTGAGAAAATGCATGGCTTCCTACACCACAGAAACTTCTTCAACTTATCAATGTCCATTCCATGCGGACCATTGGTATATCCCATCTCCTTTCTTATCTCTATAACTTCTGCTTTATCAGTCAGATTGCTAACAAGGTCTATCCTGGTGCCCTTCAAACATGTTAGTGTCGAAACCAAGGTCGTTGTGATTCTAACCCTTTGTCCAGTTAAATAAAATAAGTCCTCATGGAATCGGCTCATAAGCCATTGGTATAGGGGTTCATACTTTCCAAAATAAGGGAGCTCATACAACTGATAAACTTCTACCTACTTAAGCAATTTTTCCCCAGCATCGTCATACACTGGTATATCTTCCACTGTGTGCTTGTTGGTATTTTTATTCATTAAAACATCCAACTCTCCCTTATTTTACATATGCGGATGTGGGAATCCCACTTTTGTTTAACTATTAATCCTTTCTGTGCATCGCATCTCTCGAAAAATTACTCTCGGGAGAAATTCCAACTTCTACTTCTACCTTCTTCTTTCCCTTCGTGTTTGTTGTAGGTGCTTTCTTTAGTGCCATCGTAAAAATCCTACCTTTTGTCTTCTCAGATCAAGCAAAATCAAACCCTAGCTCAAATCCACGTGCCCTAGCTTGAAACCGCATGCCTTAGCTCCTTCTCAATGCTTCTACTTTTCTCAAACCATTAACCAATGGGGATGCAAGCCTCTTTCACGCACAAATCTACTCTCCACATCTACTTCCGCACTCTCGCACCTCAATACACTTTGCTGCGTCTCGGTTTCACTTAGCTCACTCAAATACTTATGATTGCAAAGGTAAAAATGAACCCGCATCACATCCTTATATAAATTTTCAAAATGTTAGTGCATTTATTTCTCCTTCACCTACCAACAATCCTCTCATTAATTGACCATTTTCATAATATCCGTGAGGTACATCTTCGCACCCCAGCTCTAACCTTCTAGTGCACCTTCCTACCTTCTGGTTACAAAATTCTCTTCATCACGCTTCCATGCACCTGAGTACCTCACCATTGCACCTTCCCTAGTAGTTTTCATGGCCCTTGCTTACCTTGCATTATATTGTTCCCTCATTTATCTCCATCTATGGTCATCTTTTAGAATCAATCTTCTTTCTAGCAACTCCTTTCCAAACTTGAATATCACCCGTAGTCAGCTTTGTTCTCATGTGCACCAGTTGTGTATAACCACCCCACACAAATGATATGTGCATCTTTCTACATATAAAAATACTTCAGATGGAAGTTAACTTCTAATGCACAAACGTGTTTATTACACAAAACACCAAACTAAATTGAAAAAGCATAATACGAAGAAGGAAATACATTAAAGGAAATATATAAAGGAAAACCTATTCTAAATGGAAATAATTCCTCATTACAAACACCAAGAAGACTTATTTATAGTAGGGCTTCTACTTTATTAAATCAAGTAACCGAGTAAATCGTATTCCATTAAGGTCCTCTAACTAATAAGCACTTTGATTCAAGTATATGAGTGATAACATACGATACCAACCAATGAACTTTAAGCTTTCTGGATGGCGCAAAATTTAGAATCATAAAGAAGCACCATCTATCTAACCTCAAGATTTTGTCTGCAATGTTCTGTCATGCCATATCTTTGCACGGCCTTTTCCTACTTCGACTCCAACGTGTTATGGCACACCTCTCATCCAAATGTATCAATTTATCAATCCTTTCTTCTAATGATTTATCATCAGCTAGAATTCCATCGTGTGTAATACTGTAAAAGAAGGTAACATGAATTCCATAGGAAGAATTGCTTCTGCACCAAACACCAACTGAAAGGGTGTGGCCTTGTTCAACCTCTTGTATGTTATTCTATATGCCCAAAGCACGGAAGAAAATTTATCATCCCAATCTTTCCTTCCAACATCACAAATTTTTGTCAATGTCTGGCTCAAAATCTTGTTGAAGGCCTCAGCAGTCCCATTTTCCTGAGGATGATAGGGTGTAGTCTTATGGTGCGCAATCATAAATTCATCCAATAGTATCCTAATTGTCTCATTTAAAAGTGTGTACCCCTATCACTTGTCAAACTCAAAGCGGGCATCCATACCTAGTAAGAATATTTTCCCATAAGAACCTGGTTGTTGTAGCTGTTGTATAATCCTTGGTAGGTGCTACTTCTACCCACCTTGTAAGATAATCTGTGTAAGTGATGATGTAAGCGTGATCCAGCTTTTACGTGCAATCGGTGAAATAGGACCCAAAAAGTCTATAGCCCATTTTTGAAATGGTTCTACACTAGGAATAGGCCTCAAAGGAATTTCATATCTTTTCCCGGTGCTTATCAAGGTGTGATAGTGATTACACGCCTTGCAATTCACCTCTACAATCCTTATAGGGGTCTCTCACCATAATCCAACGAGTAGAGTTTTACATGCACAAGGCCGTCCGCATAGTTCCCACTGCGTAATACCACCACAATCCTCTTCCATGATATCTATGTGCTCATGCTCCGTGTACACATCGATGTGGTACTTCATCTTGGCCTAACTTGTATAGGTCACCACCGATCAACATAAAAGGTGTCATAAATTGAAAGTTGTTTCTTCTCTAGGGCTTTCATTCCCTCTAACATCATACTGTGTGTAAAAAGACAACAATATCCTCCATTCGAAGGTGCGTGATTTAACCTATATAAATGTGCATCGGCATTGTATCTTCAATTTTCTACACGTCCTCCCCTAACTAAATCCTTAATAAATGGTCCGGACAGAAATACTTTTTCTTGGTTTTACCACAACGGTGAAATCAAATTCTTGGAATAAGAACACCCATCGACATATGCGCCCCTATAAGATGTGCTTATTTACCAAGTATTTCAATGCCATGTGATCAGTATAAAATAAAAATGGTGTTGCTAACAAGTATTGTTTGAATTTATGTAGCGCATAGATCATTGACAAGGATTCACGCCGTGAGTTGTATAATTCTACTCTGCAGGAGTCAAATTTCTACTAGCAAAACAGATAGGATGATCTACAATTCCTTCTCCAGGCTGAGCTAACACCACGCCAATGGTCATGCTAGAGGCATCCACATGTACATGAAATGGTTGGTTCCATGAAGGAAAACGTAGAATAGGTGTTGTAGTTAGTCTCTCCTTCAATGCCTCAAATGTGCGCTGATGCGGTTCTTCCCAATAGAATGTCCCTTTTCCCTTTAGTAACTCTTCTAGAGGTGTGGAAATTTTTGCGTATCCTTTGATACATTTTCTATAATACCTGTGTAACCCAAGAATCCAATCATATCGACACTAAAATTTTCCTCCATAATTTCTATTTCATTAATGTATGTATTAGGAATAGGATGTTGTTAAGTGTAATTAGTAGTAGCGTCCGATAGAAGATAACGGCGCTGCCAGTACGACGCCGCCAATAATGTGGAGTACGGTAACAGTCAAAGTACAATAGGAATGTTGTAAAAAGTAAATATTTGTCGTAAGTGGTCCGGTAATATGAAAATGTCAAAGTTTGGGTAATTAGAGAAGTAGGGTCTACATGATTAGGAATTAGAAATATTATATTGGTAATAAGGACAAGGAGTGAGGTCATAAATATTTTGTGTATTTTATTTGTAAAAAGTCTAAAAATGTGGAACCCATGTAAAATGATAAGGTTTATCTTATCTTAAAAGATAAGCTTACATGTACAGATAAGAGTTAAGGTATGGAATATGATTTGTCGTAGTGGATTTCTTATCCTATCTTAGAGATAAGATGGATAAGCTCTGTAAGTTCTATAAATAGAGAGGCCCCCCCTCATTTAGCATAGAAAGAAGTAGTGAGAAATATTGTAGGAAGTGTGCGAAGGAAGCCATCGATTAAAGGTGTGTTGAAGAAGCCACTAAGAGGTGTAATTGTAAAGTTTCTCCCATAGTCTTGGTGAAAGGCAAGTGAAGTCAATAACACCCGGAAGTGCCTCATGGGTGAGATTGTAACAATTTCATGTTAATATTATAATTTACTTTGGTATTTCAGATTTGTCATCATTCGTCTTATCATAGTCGATGGTATTCTTGTGTTCTGTTGTTGTTTTGTTTCGTGATTATATCCACCAAACGAAAGGTCGGTATTAATAAATAATCATAAGACGAGGAGTTCCCGGTGAAGAATTATCATAGTGCCGGATTGGTGATGACATTTTGGTTCCATCACGAGACCATTCCTCGTTGGTGGATTTTCTCGGAGAGATATTCCCGCTTAGTCAAAATCAATTGGAGGGTAACCTTGTTTTTACTGTGCATAGTAGTTACCATGGTAAAGTCATTTTTGCCATGAATAGTAGTTACCATGGTAAAGTCATTTTGCTGGGAATAGTATTTACCGCAGTAATTTCACTTTTTACCATGAATAGTATTTACCGCAGTAATTTCACTTTACTATAGTGAATAGTGTTTACCACAAGAAAGTCGCTTTTACATGCAAAGAAATCAAGTTTTACCATAGTTTACCGTGGTCATTTCTATTTTACTGTAGAAAGGTGTAAAGTCACTTTCTAGTATAGTGATTCCAATTATTGGTGCACATAAGTCTTGTTGATTGTACTTGTGGGTTGGTATTTCACGGTGGTTACTTTTGAAAATGGGAAAGATTCTGCTTTTTTCAGCTCAATCTAATGAAGATGCTTCTTCTTTCATTCAAGAGTTTAAACGATCTTGTATTTGTAATGGCCTCATAAGAAGGGGAACAATGGACCTGAATTTTTCCTACCTTTTTGGATGGTTCAAGACTTAGGTGGTTTGAAACACTAGGTGATAATGTGAAAAATTCATGGGATTTATTAATCGAAAGTTTTCTTGAAGAATTTGGTGAGCAATGAAATATGCAAATCTCATGATCGAGATCACAAAGCTAGCCCAAGGAGAGAAGGAGAAGATAAGGGATTATCATGCTCGTTTCTAGAGCCAAGGAGGAAGCTCGATGCCCAGATCCGGAAGGAAGGATTACCGGATGGGTTGATGAATGGCGTGGATAATCTCCTATGTAAGCACTTCATTCTTGGGATGAAGCTTGAGAGATCGACAACGAGTGAAGTATGACCGCCTGCCTACCATCAACAAGCAAAGGAGATTGCAAGAAGGCAAGAAGAAAGCATGGAAGAGGAGCCCAAAGAAATTATTGCTAAAGTAGACCCTACACCAAAGCACCTTTGGTCCGAGAATCCACAACCACTCCCGGTGAGCACAAATATTTCTCCTAGTACATCTACCGAGTATGAAGATTTGCTCAAAAAGATGGGTCAGCTTAACTATTAATCTTCTTCAAGGAAAAGAATTTAGTTCTCGGGGAGAAGATAGAGGTCCAAAAGAAATATTTCGAAGTTATATGTTATGGTTGTTATAAAAGGGTCATTATAAGTATAATTGTCCAGATAGAGCTTCTACATCCGGTAAAGGATATAATGATAAAGGAAAAGCACTGTGAATTCTTTTGATGTAGTAGATAAGAGCAGTAAATAATGAAGTAGATGTGTTTGTAATAAAAAAAGAAAGAAAGAATCAAGATGGAAATGACCTTAAGAAGATGAAAGGAGAAACTAGTAAGAAACATAGAGAAGAAAGTTGGGTGTGCAGGATTTTCTCGATTTCACAGGCAAGGACCATACTCCATCTTGGAAGATATGTCCAAAAGGCTCGCAAATATTACATATGGTCAACTCTTGGCTATGTCTTGGAGAAGAGGCGGGAGCCGCGAAGTGGACTCAATGATCGACGAAGAAAGGAGGTTGAGGTCCCCTGTTTTGGGAGGCAGAGGCAGCATCCCTATGCTCCACAAGCCGAGGTATTATGTAATGGTATTTCAATTCATGATGTCTTAGTTGATGGGGGTGTTGTAGTTAATGTAATGACCGAGTCCGTAATGAATATGTTGGGTTTAAAATTGATCGCCCTTCAACACTTATGTTAAGGTCATTAATAAGGGAAAAATTAAACCAGAAGGTGTAGTTTCAAATGTGGCAATATCTCATTATGGGTGTTGTATGTGTGGTAGACTTTCAGTGATGAAAATGGTACATTGATACCCAATGTTCTTTTGGGAAGACCATGGCTAAGGAGAGTTCATGCAAGAAACTACCGGAATGAAGGTTTTATGACACTTGGACGTGGTAGAGAGAGGGTGAAGATAAACGTGATCCTCGACATCATAAAGCAGAACTCGTGGATTCAAGTGATGAAACCGATGATTGGACATCCTCTCGATTACTCTAGTACCAATGAAGTGGACACCGAAGATGAAGAAAGTGAGGTTGATGTTTCAAATCATGGATATCCTTCCAAAGAACACCCCACTCATGACCCCATAAAATTATCTCAAGAAGAAGTTGATGATCGTCTCCAAAAAATAAAGATTGGTGATCTTTGTGATGGAGAGTGAGAAGGAATCCTACCTCCAGCCTCTTTCGAAGGTACATACACCTATTCACTTTTGATTACAAGGAACTCCGTCAAGTAAGTTGGGTAGAACATTCTATTGAGTGGTAGATGGTGCTTAAGCCCATAAAGCAAATGCCATATAGAATGAATCCTAATTTTCCAAGACCGTAAAAGAAGAAATAGATAAGTTGCTTGTGACGCAGATTCATATTTGCCTTGTGGAGAATTCAAAATGGGTTTCTCCCATTGTGATCTCAATAAAAAGAATGGGAAGCTACACATTTGTGTTGATTACAAAGAAGCTCAATAAGGCAACAAAGAAGGATCATTACCCTCTTCCATTTTCAGATCAGATCTTGGGACGAAGTAGGCCGCCAGAGTGCTATAGTTTTTTGATGGATTATAGCGGCTACAACCAAGTTCGTATCGCAGAAAGATCTCAAGACCACGCTCACCACTCCTTGGGGAACGTTTGCTTATAGAGTTATGCCTTTTGGGTTGTGTAATGCTCCAGCAACAACATTCCAGCGTTTGATGAATAGGGTGTTGAACCCTACATTGGGACCTTCATCGAGTATTTCGGATGATTTTTGCATCTATGGGAGCAAGTTGGACCACCGCACCAAATGGAGACAAGATTTCAAAGGTTAGATGAAGCACAAGCCTCACTAAACCCTACAAAGTGTATCTTTGGATGTTCTAAAGGTGTCTTGTTAGGGCATGTTATATCCAGAGATGGTATTGGTACCGATCCTGATAAAGTTTCAAAATCAAAGAATTACCATTTCCTATGAATAGAAGTAAGTTGAGATCATTTTTAGGCCATGTGGGTTACTATAAAAGGTTCATCAAGAATTTCTCAAAGATCAGTACATTGCCCACTAACCCAGATTCTTGAAGAAGGATGTTACTTATGAACCAGAAATAAGCGCATGAAGCTTTTGGACAACTAAAGGAAGCCCCGGTGTCTTCACCTGCTTTAAAGAATCCAGACTGGAGCAAGCCATTCATCAGTATACACGATGCCTCGACAAAGCACTAGGAAGTACTTTGAGCTAAAAGGATGAAAATGGGAATGAACATCCAATTTACTTTGGGAGCATGAGACAAATGAGTAGGCTGAGGTAAATTATATTGAATCGAAAAGAGGCTCTAGCTACTATTTTTTTGTAAAGAAGTTTAGAAATTACTTGCTAGGGCAAAAATTTCTAGTTGTAATAGATCATCAGGCTCTAAAATATATTGTAAATAAGCCTAACCCATCAGGGAGGATAGCAAGATGGATAATTTTGCTACAAGAATTTGAATTTGATATTATAGATAGGGTAGGAAAGAAGCATGTCAATGCAGATGCACTCTCTCGAGCCTATGATGGTTTAGGATCATCTTGTGATGATGATGATTTCCCAATGCAGCATTGTTATCCTCGACACAACCCTAGTGAATACATAGATATTTGGAATTATTTGAATGAATTCAAGTTTTTGATGGTGCCAATGCAAAGACTAAGAGAAAGATTACTCAAGCCAGTCGTCCATATTCTATTCTGCATGGAGTATTATTTCGAATAGGACTTGATGGACAGTACAAGAGGGCAGTTGGACGTGATCAAGGGAAGGAGCTGCTAGAAGAATTCCACAATGGTACATGTGGAGGGCACTTCTCTGGACAACTTACAAGCAAGAAGGATCTTGGATGCAGGTTATCACTGGCCCACTCTTTTAAAAATTGTTATAATTATTGTAAGACATGTGATATTTGTCAAACACATGGTAAACTTAGTAAGACTTCATCAACTCCATTATGCCCTATTCTTCCACTTGGTCCCTTTGAAAAGTGGGGAATAGACATTCAGAGGTCCACTTCCAACTACCTCACGCCAAAATAAGTATATTGTAGTTGCTATAGATTATTTAACCAAGTGGGTTGAAGCTAGGCCATTGAAAACAACTTCCATGGATGAAGTGGGAAGGTTCATATATGAACGCATTGTCACCAGATTTGGTTGTCCATTAGAAATTGAATGCAGATCAAGGAAGCCACTTCATTAATGAGGTGGTAAAAGCCCTAGTCAATAGGTTTTCTATTAAGCACATGGAAGGCAACAACATACAAGCCAAGCACAAATGGACAGTGGAACGAACAAATTTTGTGTTGTGTCAAATTCTAGCAAAAGATGCAGCCTTCAGAGTACATAAATGGGATAAAATGATTCATCAAAAGATTGTGGGCATATAGGGCAACATCAAAGTCAAGAACATGATACTCTCCATTTCAGTTAGCCTATATGGCATTGATCCAGATTCTTCCTATTGAGTTTGATATTCCCCCGTGAGAGTTATGAAAAATGAAAGGATGGATGAAAGTGATTCAAGAAAAGAAAGGTTGGTACATCTTCATTTGCTAGAGGAAATGAGGGAAATAGCAAAGGTACAAGCCATAAGAAGAAAATGAAGTAGAAGGAATACTTTGATCAAAAGATCCTTTGGTCTCCATTTCATGTGAATGACTTGGTTCTAGTATATGAATCCGAGACAAAAAAAGAAGACAGAAATTTTTTTCCAAAATGGATGGGGCCCTACAAAATAGTAATTGTGCATGAAAATGGTACGCATTCGATTGGAGGAATTGGATGGCACTCCCATTACGAAATGGGTCAACCACGACAAGTTGAAGATTTTCCAAGCACTGAGAATAGTCTACTCGAGGACGGAGTAGAAGCTAGGAAGGGGGAAGATGTCGACACTAAAATTTTCCTCCATAATTTCTATTTCATTAATGTATGTATTAGGAATAGGATGTTGTTAAGTGTAATTAGTAGTAGCGTCCGATAGAAGATAACGGTGCCGCCAAAGTGATTTGCCGCCAATAATATGGAGTACGGTAACAGTCAAAGTACAATAGGAATGTTGTAAAAAGTAAATATTTGTCGTAAGTGGTCCGGTAATATGAAAATGTCAAAGTTTGGGTAATTAGAGAAGTAGGGTCTACATGATTAGGAATTAGAAATATTATATTGGTAATAAGGACAAGGAGTGAGGTCATAAATATTTTGTGTATTTTATTTGTAAAAAGTCTAAAAATGTGGAACCCATGTAAAATGATAAGGTTTATCTTATCTTAAAAGATAAGCTTACATGTACAGATAAGAGTTAAGGTATGGAATATGATTCGTCAGAGTGGATTTCTTATCCTATCTTAGAGATAAGATGGATAAGCCCTGTAAGTTCTATAAATAGAGAGGCCACCCCCCTCATTTAGCATAGAAAGAAGTAGTGAGAAATATTGTAGGAAGTGTGCGAAGGAAGCCATCAGTTAAAGGTGTGTTGAAGAAGCCACTAAGAGGTGTAATTGTAAAGTTTCTCCCATAGTCTTGGTGAAAGGCAAGTGAAGTCAATAACACCCGAAGTGCCTCATGGGTGAGATTGTAACAATTTCATGTTAATATTATAATTTACTTTGGTATTTCAGATTTGTCATCATTCTGTCTTATCATAGTCGATGGTATTCTTGTGTTCTGTTGTTGTTTTGTTTCCAGATTATATCCACCAAACGAAAGGTTGTGCATTAATAAATAATCATAGCACGAGGAGTTCCCGGTGAAGAATTATCATAGTGCCGGATTGGTGATGACAAGTACCTCACTGATGGTAGAATCTTCTAGGACTACAATAACCTGCAACCTTAGTTGAATCCAATAACAAACCTTCCTTATGCAGATGATGTGCCCTAATAGAGTGCCAAAAGGTGTAGCAAAGACACACTTCTTGATGTTCAAAGAGATGATTAACTGTCTACATATTTCAAACATTAAGCATAAATTATCACAATGATCCTTAACAAGTCCATACACCATCCAATCATCCAAGTAAACTTGTAAGAAGTTGTGAATAAAATCATGGAATGCTTGAAAAATTATGTGCAAAAATACAACAGTGCATTTTTCAAACCAAAGGGCATTACAAAGATATGCAAAACTTCCCATTCAAAGTGGTAAAATTCATTTTCTCTTGATCCTCTTGTGTAATCCTAACATGATAATACCCAGAGAATCCATTTGTAAAATAATAAACTTCTCACCCCTGTAACACCTTCTAATTTTTATTCCGTGAAAGGTGTTGGAAAATATCAATCACACATGCAACATTTACTTCTTGTAATCCACAAAATCCTAATCCATCCATATTTCTTTATATCGATGACCATGGGGCTAACCCACTCGATGATTCTAGGGGCTTGTTGATGTCATATTTCAACATCTTATCAATTTCTTCCTTAACTTTTACGCACAAGTTAGGGTTCATCCTATAGGGTCTCTTCTTGATCGGGTGCACCTTCCTTAAGCTTGATCTTCATCTCTCCTAATGATTCATGCACACCTTTCAATTCATGGTATCCCCTAGGAAATAAGTCCTAAAAATCTCATAGTAACTCAATGATTTTTTCCACTTCAGTAGTCGACCAATAATCCCTAATTATTGCCTCCTTAGGTTCAACATCTGTGCCAATATTCACTTTCTTTGTCTTCATAGGTTCATGATAAGTGCATGCGTTATTATCCACACTATCCAAAACCTCACGCATACCTACTGAATGATCTATATCCATATTTTCTACTTCTTCATCATCCACTATGTAGACCATATTTCCTTTTTCTTTCTCAAAGCAAGCATGCTTAAGTAGCATGGCATCCCTCTCTTCTTCTTCATCAAAATGCGCTCCTGAATTTGTCTCACCAAATAAATCCTAAATGATTTCTTCCACCTTTGCACTATCTCCCATAGTTAAGCTCTTTATAACCCTTAATGTCTCTTCTATTGGAGGTTTAGTAGAGAAGTATTCAAAAGTCTTGACCATTCCTGCAATCAAATCCTATTAATTTCTAGTCTCTCTATGTAGCTCTGCATATACATACCAAATGCGCGCACAACCTTGTAAGGTGGAATAAAATTTGTGATCCTATAGTGAAGGTGGTAAAGATTCCTACCCTCTATCTAGAGTCTCTCACACTTCTAAAAATGGTCTTTGATCAAAGGTTGTTTACCATAATATGTGCAGATTTGAGTAGGTGCATTGCTCTTGAAAAACCGATTAGAAAGAGCAATCCTGAATTCATTCCATTCTATAATATTATCCTTCTAAACCACCCACTAGTTCGGTGTTGTCCCGCATAGGGTATATGATAACATATTTCTTCTCTCAACTTGGTCTATCCATTGTTCCTCCATGTCACGTAGGAATATCGTAGGTCTCCTTCTCCAAAGTGTATGCAGAGGTACAAAGTTGTTACCTATCCTCCTAATACAAAGAGACCTACTTCTCTATGCAAATGCGTGTCTTGCTTCGTGCCCAACCATCTCATAAGTATCATGAGCCCAATTATCACAAGAAATACTTGTAGTATCACTAATAGACTATGCATCTTCCCACTAAAGGATTCCTTAGATGGCTCAAGTACTTATGGGTCCTGAATGGCACATATAAATCTTGTTCATATCTTCCTCATTCAAAGGCTCAACATAAGGTGCAAATTTACCATCTGTTAAAGACATAATAACTATTTCCTCCTTGTTCTCAAAACTGATATATATCTTTTGAACTATAGATCAACATTATTTGCATAACACCAAGGGTGCCCAAGCAGAGCTAGGAAACTATCTGCTTCTACAAGTGCTAAAACCTTAAAGTCCCCAATGAACTTGGCCCCTTGTATAGTAATGGATGCATCTTTTAAAACTCCGATGGGAGTGGCCTTAGTTCGATTAGCCATAAACAACACATTAGAAGATGGCTGCAATGGAGGTCTCCCCATATGTACCCATGCGTATAAATTAAGCACATTTACTTCACACCTATGTCAATAAATATATTACTCAAGAGCCATCCATCTACAACAAAATTCAAAGTGATCTCCTTGTCATAATCCAAGCTATGAGGGGGAATATTTGCATGCAGGATCTATCGTCCATTCTCAATACCTACGTGCAGAGTGTTTCCCTTTATCCAATTCCCTAGTAATGGAATGATATTCTCCTGGCACAACATTTTTCATACCTCCTTCAAGTCATCAATATCCAATTAGACCATCTCTGTTGCCTTATTTTGTTCCATCTTCCGTGATTGCTCTTTTAAACACTATATTTCACCCTAAAGATTTCTGAGTACCTCCATGGTCTCTTGATAAACCTCCTTCTGATGAGCAGGATCTGGGTACCTTGCATGTAAAACCTCCTCCTTAGTGATGGTAGGATTCTATTATAATGCTTCTCGACACGCGCAGCTTCAACGCGTGTAGTAATATTTATAGGTAATACCTCAGGTTCCAGTGTCAACTTTGGCATCCACTGATTTTCCACAAAGACCCTATACCCTAACCATCCATGTGCCTTTGTTATCTCTCCTTATGTTGCTTGCTAAGATGCTCATATAAGTCCAGGAATTCCTCATAGCTATTATTATTCCCACAAAAATAACATGTCATATTTTGAGGACATTTGCACCTGTAGTGGTCAAAAGATTCACATGTAAAGCATGTTCCATGAGGGAATTCTTCTCATCCACCACCACGGCCTCAACCTCCGAATCCACCATGGTATCCTTGACCTCTACCACATCCTCCTTCATAGCGCCCCATTTCGATCATAGCGCCTTGATTTTTATCCCGATCTTGGTCTCTCACCTTTACGTATAGATTTATCCGATAATCCTATCTGTCACACACCAATATCTATAGCATCATGGATCTAACCAATCAATCTAAATTCTTATGTATCGTGAGTCATGGACTAGAAAATATTACAATAGCAGGATACTTTCTTCCTTATCGTGTGTTGTAATAATGGGCGTTAAGGATCGACATCATGGTTCAAATGACATATCTCATAGTCTAGCAATAATGAACACATTGACCTATGGGGAAAACTATCCTTGGTGTGCCCTTCTACTTTAGAATTTGTGCACTAAATCCAAGTGCACATCTCATGTGCTGAATTTTCCGATAGTTTCTATAACTGCTTTTCCATAGCTGCAATATGTGCTTCTAGGAATAGGATTACTCCAATGTCTATACTTCCAACTCGCCTCAACGCAAAGTTACTTCAAAGTGCTTCGTGTGGATCAGTATAGGTATTATGTGACAACACCCTTCTAAAAGGTGTGATCATACCTCCAAAAAACCATTGTGCATGTTGGCTTGTGTGGATATCATAAGAAAGCTTAGAAAAAAGTGTTTTGAAATGGGCATTATACTCTAGACACTCTCAAAGTAGTGCCCCGCTTAATATCCTTGAGCGCACTTATACTCTTCTCCTCAAATTTAGGGATATAGAATCTTTTAGGAAAGCATATTTTAATGATGCATAATCTATGCAAGTTTGATTATGGTCAAACTTCTATACCAACCGTGTGCGCACACCCTATAATGTAGTTTTAAATCAACTTGCCTTGCGCTCAGAAGTCGTGATCCCTTTTGCATGCGCAGTATCTCACACATGTGTACGTGCTCAACAACATCCTCTATGCCCCTATACTCTAGAAGATAGAGAGACATCTCCATGTAAATATTCTAGGGTTGGTGCGAACCCTACCCACCTGATCTAGAACCTCCTGTGTTACCTCCACCTCCGAACCACCGTAACTAAAACCACCTATACACCCCGATCCTCCCCTATAGTCGAAATCGGACTAGAAGATGTACTTCCATGTGTCCCAACAAGTAGTACTAAACTAAAATCCTATAGTCTACGAGGTGGTACTACTCCCAGAAGTGAGTCCAAAATTTGTGTGCTCAAATAATATGCGGATGATGTGCCGAAAAGGTACCTCAAACAAAATGAAGATGTTGTTTCCCTGCCATAAATGTACTTGTTATGTGACTTAATTCTACTTTCCTACCGCCCAAATTATCTTGCGACTATTAGTTATACTAGATCTTTGGAAAACCAAATGCAAGGGTGAGGTTGCTTTGAGGTAGATTTAGATGTGCGCCAACGGCCCAAGTCATCTCTGCTAGCATGCTCCCTTGTGAGGCCGAGGAGGGTTCCCTGTCATGCTTGCCAAAATGGGGGAGTTCCTGATGCTCTGGCTCCATGCCTTCTATGTGAGCTCCAAATCCTTCACAAGCCATCTCTCTCCTCAATGCCATTCACTCTGTAATATCACGTTGCTTCTCTATCTCCCTCTCCCGTGCCTCATTGTACTTAAGCCACCTTTCTTCTCTCGCCTTTCGCCACTAGGTTCACCATCTTTCACCAAACCTTGCTCCTACCCCGCGCATGGTGTGGATTAGATAGCCATCAATTTTTCTCCAAGTTTAGGGTTACCATCAAGATCTTGATTTCTAGTGGAATGCCTTGCAAGTAAGTTCCCCTAGGATAACGTAAAAATGAAACTCAACTACCTTTGGGAAAGAATAAGTCAAAATTGAGTACTCCAGGATATAGCTATTCAAGACATCATGGAACCAAGTATCCACAACACGCATCCAAATCAGATCAGCATCATAGAGGCCCGAAATTCTTTCTCGCATCCGAGAAAAGTGTGTAATACCTCCATTTTATTTAGATGCATAACCAACTAGCCACTCATACAGCTTCTATAGGAAAGATAGCAAAGAATCTCTCATACAAACAAATCATATAGATTATGCTCCACCCATGCACGTGTGTCAAACTCAGATCCAATGTTGAACCTTCATGCGTACTCTTCTTAGATCTTTTATCTAGTCCTCAACACTTGTTATGGTCAACTGGTACATCTTCATTACAAACCATCCTGAAAACAACTGAAAAAGAGGTCCCGACAATGGAACCAATGATACCACCTAGAATCTACCACAAATAACTCAAGCACTGGTACATCACCCATCCTGAGATGAGCACTCACCCGAAGCACGCAAAGGTACAGCCCTCTTTAGGTTGTTTGTGCATGATGTTAGTGTGATGAAGATATAATGCATTCAGATCCATAAATAGCATAAACATTCCACAGAGCATAACTAGATCTAGATCTTAAAGAATCATGAATTAAATAATAACAATGATAGGATTAACCATACAAGAACCAATTACAGTCATGTTTAACACCATATTCTATCCAATAAACTCCATTATATTAATAATGTAAAACATATAAGCTCCACACATCATATAACATTACCATAAGCTATGCGCGTATCAGATCCAACAATATAACTCTACAATAATTGTGTGTCTCCATCTCTCTCCCTAACTACACAGTTTAATACATATTTATAAGGGTTGGGACTTACCCTTCACTGCTTATGCACTTCCAAAAATAGATTGCATGCTGAAAATAGCCATGTGCCTTTACAATAATATGCACACATGCAAGTGTGCTAATAATAGATCTCCTACAATTAATTGGAAGTATTAATCCTATTATTATCTCAAACTCATGCATGGTGCTTAGTAGACGCTCATCCCCAAAATAACATTTGTGTGTCGCGTAAGTCTCCATCCCATTGTGTGCTCAACACGCTATCTCCAAAAATATCTTGTAACCATGAAAATGGCTAAGTGTCGTATTATCTTAACCTGCACGTGTTTCCTTCCCTATCCTTCCATGCCTTCAAATGTGCCTTGTTCCCACATATGAAATTCTCTGTGTCCTTTCCGTAGTGTCATACTCGTCTACTTAACAACGTTCACTACATGTACATGATGCTAGGATAATGAAAATTGAGCCAATCAGGGTGCTGGAAACACGCAAACTTCACTTGTGAAACACAGAAATTACTCAATGCAAGGTCCAGTGGGATCAGTACATGGAAAACAATGCAACTTGGGAGAACATGGATGACATGATGGCTGCATTTCCACAATTGTTTGAATAAAATTCCACTGTGTTCCAACTCTGTTGTTCCAAGGTAAGAACAAGTTTTGTTTTCTTCTTAAGACTGGTAAAGTAATACATTTATTTCTGTTGTAATAAATTCTTGATTAAATAATTTCTATGAATGATAAATCAATGGGATGTTGATGCTTGTGTGGGGGAGGATGTCACATCCCGCAATTTACCCCATTCTATTTTTGGCCAATGTTAATTGAAATTAATAATTTAAATCCTTTTTGGTAGTTTACAATATGCTTACATCTATAAGTAACCTAAGTTACTTATGAATGCAAGCATATTTTTTGTTTTTGTGAAATTGAACTCTCTGGAAATTCCTAACGGGGTGTACGGGAATACGTGTTTACATGTATAGACACATTATCTATACACTAGCTAAGCATGATACGTGAGGTCATATATAGGCAGCTCACCTAGGTTCCCGCAAACACACCCGAATGTCGGTTAGACATGACCAACAATGTTGGACTTGTGTTGGGTCGTCTATTTTTTAACCCGAACTTTTCCTCCATGTAGGGCGGGCATACTATATGGTCTAGAGACTAAGTGTTATATATAATATATATATATATATATGATACATGTGCATAGTGGGGACTCCTTTGTTTGGCATATGTTATGATGTTGTGAGGTATTGGGGGACTTAGTTAAATAATTATTACTTTAGACCATGTGGTCTACCCCAAGGTGATTATTTTGTTCGGTTGACTTGTTAAAAGTTTAAATGATTGCAAAATAAAAATAATAATAATAAGGGAGGGGACCTCATGACCCCTCCACCCTCACCATGATGGGAATCCCCATGCATGCATCCCCAAATCTCAAGAGGGGGTAGGTGGCTTCATCTAATGGCTGGCATTGATCAAGCCCACATGGGCTGGCAGAGGTTAGGGTTAAGTAAAACATTTCCATTCAAGATGGGAGGGAAATGAGGAGAAAATGGGGGTGAAGCCTTGCCAAAATTAATACAGAGTCATTAATCATGGTTTGCATGCCGAAGAAATTGCATTTCTAGTAGACTTGGCACTTTGTGGATTGCTTAAAAATGGAAGGGTTTCTTTGGGTCGGTTTTGTAGTGAGCAGCTGGAGGAGAAAGGGTTGGAAAATTTGGAAAAATAATTACAGCTTGGAAGTTTCATACAACTATCACAGGCATGGTTTCTTCTCCCTATGCTTTTCTCTTCTTTCTGATAATACGTAGCTACTGGTAGATGGAATAATGGTTAATCTGGGTATGTATAGAATCGATGTGTGCTTCTTTGTTTGAAAGCTTGACCATAGAAATCAATGTGATCTTTTGTAACAAAAATGGTTTCTGAAATCATTGTGTTATTCTTTATTAAAAGCTGGTTTCTGAAATCATTGTGTTATTCCTATATAAAAACATGGTGCACGAAATCGATGTGTGCTTCTATCTTTGATTGTTGGACTATAATTGGTTATTGGACTCGAAAAAAATTATCTATTCGATACCGTTTCACCTTTTTCTTAGATTGTCTCTTTGGAGTGTTGACGAAACACATAGGGTAACGGGTGTAGGAGGAATACATGTTCAAATGTCGGTTGATGGGTTGTTGCGTACGTATGACTTCCGAATCCACAACTGATCATGAGAGCTTCCTTTTGGCTAGGAGGAACTACCTGTAATGTAAACAAGACCACCAGAAGGAATTAAACAATATGGGCAAGTGAACTGCCTAGCATGAGCTAGATCTAGGAAGTATGATACTTCCTAGATGGCTGTCAGTCCACTATTTTAAACAATTCAATGCTGTAAACAAAGTAAATCCTATTGTTATTTTAAAATGATTTAGGTATCTCACTTAAAAACACAATAAGAAATAGATCTAATCTAACAGGCTAAGCTAGAATAGAATCCAAAGGTCAAATGATTGGTTCTGGGTCTCTGTAGGTCTGATAAAGGTCTCGGGTAGATCACAGGTGAATGAGGGTGAGATAAAATTAGGTGGGTAGGTCTTTGTTCAGGGTTGTGTGGGAAAACACAAAGACCGTGTCGGTAGGGGTGGTCGAAAATGGTTAGGTGTAACCAAGGCTTGCGTTCTATCAGATCTGGAAAGGTCACAGAACAAGCTGGAGTCTCCTTTGTGATTGCACAAAGGACTTTGGTTGGTCGGGACGAGGTATTGGGTGACTAGAGTAGGATTTTGCGAGGTTTCAATGGGTATATGGAGGTGAAAATATGGAGAAGGTCAATAGGGAGCAAGATAAACAATGGATGATAAAATGATGATGAAATGAAATAACCAGGAAAGTATGATGTTGTACTTACTTGGATTTCATTCTTGAATGTTTGTGTGAGGGATGGAGGTGTTGATGATGGGTTTGAAGGTTGCAAGTGATCACCAACTGAAGAAAAATCTTCTGCATGGGCTGCATGTACACTCCTCTTTGCTTGGATAAATCGGATCGTGGTGGGATGGTCATGGCAGAGAAGATGCTCAATCTCCTTCCTTGGATGTGAGTTTTCACTGGAATTGGCTCTCTGAAGATATGTTATCTCTGAGATGTGTTCTTGCTCGTCAACTCTCTCAATGTTTTCCAACCTTGAGAATAAGGTAGTTTAGGGGTTAAAAGGGGTAATCGACGGTAGTCCGGCTTAACCGATACGGTTAGGGGTAATCGACGTCGGTCAAGGTGGATTTCTAGGTTTACTAAACTAGGGAGATCCTCCTGATTTCCTTGGATCTCGTGTCATTATCCCGTGGATTAGACTGGGAGCTTCTTGTGAGCATGTGGGAATGTGGTTAGAGGGAATGTAGGCATTGATTTTTAGGGTTTGGGTAAGTCTTAGTTAGTTATGGGAACTTGCTAAGAATAGGTCTTAGGTTGAGTTGGCTTGGTGAGGTGTCTAAGTGAACTGTATGTGGGGATATTATTTAAATAAGATATTTAAATAATAAATATAGTGAGGATAATGCATTAATTTAATTTAATTAATTAAATTAATATTAGTGGGGTGAAGGGGGTCATGGCTAGGTAAATGTAATAAAGGGTGCTTATATGTCGAGGGACCAAAGGGGAGTGTGACCTAATTTTAGTGTCTACATTTTGCCCCTTTTTGTTGCGTAGCTTGTATTGGTAAGTGATGCTAACAAAAATAAGATGTGGTTGCCCCATGTGTGGGTGAAGGTGATCCCCTCAAACCAGGAACTGATGAGGTAGCAGGATGAAGCGGTGAGTGGTTTGATAAAAGGTAAAGGTGAGGAAAAGGCAAGTGGGTACAGGGAAAAAGGGTGAAAGGTCTACGTGGGAAAATCTAGGTAATGGGTCAGGGTCACAGGTAGCAACAGTCAAATGCACACACACGTATAAACTACAGCACGCTACCGGGTTGAAGAGCAAGAAAACTCTACATCATCTAAGGTCGATAGGTTTATCTAAACAAGGTTGAAGTGAATCCGGTATCCAAGGTATAGGATATGGTCAGGAAACACAACGTAGGTTAGGTGCAGAATGTTTAGGTATGTTCCAGATACACCAAAGGTAGGGTCAAGATAAATGGTCATGATAATAGGCTAGGTAAGGTCATTAGGTCAATCAACACAGGTAATAGTGCCACAAGGTATAGTGAACACATGAGGTCAAAGGTCACTAGCGATGGTCTAGGTCCAAATATCTAGGTCACGGCATGGGTAAGGCCAAGGTAGGGGTAAAATAATGAGTCCCCAAAGGAGGACAAATGGAGGTAGTAAATGATGAGGTCAGGAAAGGTAAGGTAATGGGTTTGGGTAAAGGTGGATGGGGTAAAGGAGCAAGGTAAAGGGTGGGGTAAAATGGAAAAGTAGGGCAATGTGTAGGTTAGGTTGACCGATGGCGGTCATGGATAACCGACGTCGGTATAGGAAAACCGACGACGGTGAGGTAGGGCATGAGACCGATGCCGGTCTAGGGGAACCGACGTCGGTTAGGTCGGGTTTTGTATAAAAAAAAAATCCACATTTTTATTATTCATTTGTTATTTGCGAAGTGAAGAAATGACAAAAAGAGAGAAAAGAGAGAAAAAGTGTCTAGATTAAATGGGACAGTGAGCGGATAGTGTGATTTGACGGTGGTTGGGTTGGTGAGTAGCGGGTCCATGGGATCAGGGTGAGAGATTTGATTGGTCGGAGGTTACGGGTAGATATTCGGGGATGGAAGAGGCTAGAGAGGGATCGGGCGGACCACGGCACACAAGAGGATGTGCCACCGAGACAATGGAAGTAGCGCGATGAGGTAAGCACCTAACTCTATAGTGTTAATTAGATAGAGTAGAGGTTGTGATAGTTGGTATTTGTAGAGTTTTTTTGTGGGTTTGTTGTATTTTGTGGGTGGGAAATGTGGGTATGGGGGGAATAACGGGCCAAAAAGAGGGGGTGGAGGTTAGTAAATTGTATAGGTGGGGTGGGTAGGGATCTAAGGGGAGTTTAGGTCATTATAGGTGGGGTAAAAGGGACAGGTGGGAGGGTTTTTTAAAAAGGGGGTTTGGGAAGTCGGATTTTTTTTCGATGCGACATATGATGTGGCCTTCAATCTTGGTCGTGGTTGGGTAGAAGCGGAGATCGGTCACCACAAACAGGGACCGATGCTGGTTATGTGGTAACCGTCGTGGTTGGTAAAGTTGAATGCATGAGTATCGGTCACCAAGCAGGTGACCGATGAGAGTTAAGGGTGACGAGAGTCGTTAGGATGAATCGCAGATCGGGATTTTAGGCAAAAGGGTCCAAGAGGGATGTGGGCTAGGTAGTTGAGATGGGTAAAGTAAAAATAGGGTGGAGGGTAATGATAATTGGTGAATATGGTCATGGTAAATGTAGATTAATGTTGTTCTTGGATTGGATGCAGGGGAGATCGCAGTTACATATGCGGGGAGGTTCCGCCGCCACTGACATTGACATTGCGTGGATTACGACGACCCTTTAGAGTTGTAGCACGTGGAGGTAGTGGGCTTGAGTGGTATTTGGTGCTACCGACATGTTGTTGGGTATCCTAGTTTGATGGTTGCTCATCGATAGATGGGACTCCGCGACCAACACGTTCCACCTTCCGATGGGTGAGATGACTATCACCCTGGAGGATGTGTTCCGGATTTTGAGGTTACCCATATTGGGGGCAGGTGTACTCTATCTCCTCGAGGCCTCAGAGGAGTTGATCGAGATAGTATTTGGTGAGGGAGAGAGCTGAGATTCCAGTGCACGAGTTTGAGGTATGGCGAGATGTACCCCAGCCTGGTCATCTGGATGAGACGAGGCTAGTGGTTTTATTGATGGAGGCAATGTGTTACTATGCACCACACCCGATGTAGAGGGTGGACACTTTCCCGATCACTGATGGGGGTGCTCCACGATATGATGGTGCATGAGACACACTTCGCACAGGCACTAGCATTCTTGGTGTAGTTATACATGAGAGGACTATGGGTATATGGCGTATGGGTGGTTTGCCAGGTTTAGCTTTATGTTGTACATTTATACTACACTGCTGGGCCTACGAGCACATAGTCTATGTTTGACCTATAGGGATGCCCCGAGTAGATGCATTTCCCACGAGATGTGTGTGGTTGGGATACAGAGATGGGTGCCATTGCGGGGAGAGTGGAGGTCGGATAGATGACATATGATGTGGCCACATTTTCTGCGATTGTTGGAGGGGTTGTTCGGAGTGGACATTATCTAGAGGCCATATGTGGGATTCCCTCATATAGGCACATGCATGAGGAGCTAGGTGATGTGCCTAGTAGTAGGTCACAGGAGGCCGAGGTAGTGTGACACAGAGATGGAGGACATCTAGCTGAGATGTTTGATATGCAGGCCACCCAATTGTTGATGTATACTAGTGATTATTTTTGATATATATGCCGCTGCGTGCAAGATTTTTGAGATGATTCATTCATTTTTTTGTATATATGAGACCGGCCTGTGTGCCGATGACATTTTGTATTGTATATTCTGCGTGTTGACATTTTTGAGATGATGGCCATGATGAGATAGGCATGTATTTTGAGATACACATTTATTGATTTATATGATGAGATTCATGGTATTTTGTGATGTGTTAATATGTTTATGAGATATTGGATGTATGGCTTGTGTTAGATGAGATATGGATTTGTTACTTTGATATGGATGGAAATTAGGTGAGTTAGGCATGATGGAGTTAGGTTGGTTTAGGCATGGATCGAGTCAGGTTATAGGCATGGATGAATCAGGTTATAGGCATGGTTGAGTCAGGTTATAGGCATGGATTGAGTTAGGTTATAGGCATGGTGGAGTTAGGTTATAGGCATGGAGTTGAGTTATAGGCATGAATTGAGTTAGGTTATAGGCATGGTTGAGTCAGGTTATAGGCATGGATTGAGTTAGGTTATAGGCATGGATTGAGTCAGGTTATAGGCATGGATTGAGTTAAGGTTATAGGCATGGATCGAGTCATGTTATAGGCATGGATCGAGTCAGGTTATAGGCATGGTGGAGTTAGGTTATAGGCATGGTTGAGTCAGGTTATAGGCATGGATTGAGTTAGGTTATAGGCATGGATGAGTTAGGTTTGGTAGGCATGGTTGAGTCAGGTCATAGGCATGGTTGAGTTGAAAGTAGGTTTAGTTATGATTCATTATTTTGGCAATGAATGATACTATGGGTCATATGTGAAATGTTGTATAATCTATGCATAGTGATGATAGAGAGATGGTAGGTGTAATAAATGTATGTGTGGTAAGCAACTTGTTATGTATGTGGCATAATTTCCAATTTTGTTAGAAAAGGGGAACTAAGTGAAATGTGGGGTAAATGGTGAGTTAGGCATGGTTGATAAATTTTTTTAGGGTAAAGAATGGCCTGAGCTAACCTCCAAGGGCCCCATGCCCTCGGAGTGCTACCTACATAGTCCCGGTGAAAAGGGACCTCAAGTCGATGTAGTTCTCCCATGAGCTAGGGAAGAATATGAAAATGAGTTGGTAGGTTTGTGGGCATGTTGTGGGTTTAGGTTTAATAGGTGTGGGTAGATTATAGGTAAAAGGATGCAGGTGAAGGTGATTATGGCAAAGGGGAGGACTACCTCAAAGGTAAGCGTTGAGTACCAAGTCCTATATAAGGTAATCAAAATGTAAACAAAGATGGTTAAAAGATAAGAGGGGGGAAATAAAGCCACCTGATTGGGTAGGATCATACCAAGTAGATCATACCTTGGAGGGGGTGATGAACACAAGACCCGAAAGGCATTGCATGATTAACTGTTTCTATGATGAAGGTAGTCATAGATCACCAAATGTCAAAATTCCAAGATGTCCCTTGAGGTGATTGAGGAAATGAGAGTGGAAATGGTAAGGTGGGTGAAAGGTAGTTAATTGTATATGTTTTTGAGTGATAGGGATTTTTAGGCAAGAGGTCCGAGGTCACAATGGGCAAGTCCATGACTAAATTTTTTTTGTTGTGATAGACTGATTGATGCGGGAAGTCTATATGGGATAAATAATATGGTACTCCTTGAGGTCTTCGTGAAGCTGATCGATGCGGGAAGCTTCGGTTTCTCTCATTTTTTTTTTGAGCTTCACATAGTTGTCCTTCGAGGGAGTAGTCTATTTATAGTAGCAATTTTGTTGAGAGGAAGATGTCCTTTTGAGGGAGTCATCTTTTTATTAGAAGTTTGACTCAAGGAGTTTGGTCCCATGTGAGGTCTTTGAAATCATGGACAAGACCAAGGTGGAGGATAGGACTCTTGTTCAAAAGGCAAGGTGGAACGACCATGGGATCTCATCTAAAGGTAGACAAAAAGTATCCATGAGAATCATGCTATGTGTAGTGTTGTGGTACACATATTCAAGAGAAGATAACAAGTGATGGGTACTCACATGATTCTTGTTTAATCGTTAGGGAGGTGTATGGAGTGGATAGTGCTCAAGGGATGAGCCTGTAAAGAGACAAAGGGTGAGGTAGGACAATGAGTCAACAATAGAATGGTCGAAGATGTAATGCGTTAAGGGGCTCAGGTTTGGGTTTACCCTCAAGTGAGGATAAATGATAGGCACCCGATCCATAGGTATGAGTTACGATGTATGGTCCAAGCCAATTAGGAGTGAATTTTCCCTGTTTACTTTTTTCTGCTTTGGTTACGTGTTGATTTTCTTTCAAGACAAGGTCACCGACTTGGAAGGTTCATTCATGAACACGTTTTCATAAGCACGTTTGATACGTTGTTGGTAAACTTGAAGGTGATCTAGAGCGTTAAGACGATGTTGTCTAATAACTCTAGTTGTGCTAAGTGGTCCTGACGAAAGTCATCATTAGTAAGCATGTCATGGAGAGAAATGTGGAGTGAGGGGATCTGGACTTCGAGAGGCAGAACAACCTCTGTACCGTAGACCAACAGTGAAAAGGGTGTGGCCATAGTGGAAGTGTGAATACTAGTGTGGTATGCCCATAGGGAAAAAGGAATGTGCATATGCCAATCCTTCCCTAGTATCATCAACCACTTTCATGAGAATTTTGTTGAGGGTTTTGTTAGTGGATTGGCTTGGCCATTGGTTTGTGGGTAATAAGGTGATGAGAAACTAAGTTGAATGCCAAAGGTGTCACAAAGTTTTTGCATGTTTTGTTTTTGAATTGTTTTCCATTGTCAGTGATGAGGCGATGAGGGACACCAAAGTGGAAAATGATGTGATGGTTAATGAACTCACATATTTTCTTGGATTTCGTGGAGATGAGTGGTATGGCTTCCACCCATTTTGTGTAGTATTTGGTAGCAGATTATGATCCATTGATGGCATTGGGAAGAATGAGGATTGATTTCTCGACAAGATCCAAACCCCATTGAGAGAAGGGCCAAAGGTCACGAGTGACCTGTAAGGCATGACTAGGTGTATGATGAAGGTTGGAATGTTGTTGGCATTTCACACAATGTTTGACATAGTCACAACAATCATGGTTAAGGGTTGGCTAGTAATAGCCCAGATGAAGAATACGCTTAGCAACAACAAGGCCACTAAAGTGACCTCCACATATGCCATCATGAACCTCCTTAATGGTATAAGGGATTTAGAACTTGTGAGGCATCGTAAGAGAATACCATCAAATCACGCATTTATAGAGGAGTCCCCCTAGAATGATGAAATGGGAGACCTTTTTAAGGAAGGTGCGTTGTTGTTACGGGTGAGATCAGGAGGTAAGATGGAGAGAGAAAGGTAGTCGGAGTATTGTTTATACCAAAGGTCACTCGGGTCAGGGGTGTCGTTTTTGATTGAGTAAACATCGTGAGGTAAATAAGAAGGTGAATGGAGGCATTGCATGGTAACAAATATTTTGGAATCGGCAGGGAAGCGGGTATTTGGGAAGCTAAGTAGGCCATGGTATCTACAAATTTGTTGGTTGAACATGGGATGGTTTGAAGGGTGTAATGATCAAAGGTGGTCAAAAGTATGTCTACATGATGTTTATACTTTTGAAGTATCTCGTTATGACATTGGTACATACCATTGACTTGGTTTATGACCAATTGTGAATCACCAAAGATGTGGATTGATTTGACATCTAGGGCATATGCGGCCTAGAGACCTAGTACGAGCGCTTCGTACTCAGAAATATTGTTGGTGCATTCAAAGTCTAGTTTGAAAGACAAAGGCATGGGTTCTCCATCCAGAGGAATGAGGATAACACTAGCCCCACCCCCACGCTAACACTTGGAACCGTCGAAGAACAATGTCATTTGGTAAGGGGTTTGTCCAGGAAAGAGTAGCAATTGACTCATCGGGAAAGTCAAAATTAGAGGGTTGATCCCCAGAAATAGGTGCGTCAGCCAGTTGGTCGGTGATAGCTTGGCCCTTGATGGAATTTTGGTGAATGAATTCGAGGTCAAGATCAGCTAAAAGCATAAGCCATCACGCGGCGCGCTGATTTTGATAAGGTTTGGCATACATGAAGTGTAAGGGATCGGTGTTGGTCACGACATAGGTTTTGTGGTTGAGTAGGTAATGAGTTTGGTGGTTAATAAAACTAAGCCATAAGTGAAAATCTTGACCGATGGTGAGATGATTGTAGTAATGGGAAAGTCATCTTGTAGTCCAAAAGAGTATGAGGTCATGTAAGTCTAAGTGTAAATGTGAGTCCCTGTGTTGCTTTCATGTATGAACGATGAGTTAGCATGGCTCCAATGAGGATAATCAATGGGTAAGATGAAATGGAAAGGAAAAAGGTTGAAGTCTTTAGGTGGATGAGTATGAGGTGGTTGAAAAGAGAAGGTATTTTCCTGAGGGCCTCAGCTTTGTTTGATAGGTTTGGCATCGGGAATGGTCCCGATATTGTGGACCACTATGGTGGGGACATCGAGGGCATGTCTAAGTAAGACCAAGTGAAAGCATGGTTATGATCTCGATAAGAGAAAAAAGTGATGGCTTCCTATTAATCATCTAAAGATTTGTCTACGATCTTTAGGATGTGTGGGTCATCCTAAGTATGAATATTGATCTCGATAGTCGATTCATTCAACATAGTTTACGTCTCGAGAGGGTAAATGACCGATAAATATATGAGTCTTCTACACCAAGGTAGGTGAGTATGGATTCATCATCCGACATTGAACGATGTTAATTGTAGGTGTGTCATCATCGATCATCTCGGGATACGAGAGAAGGAAAGTGGAAGGGGCCTCACCTTCACGTTGATAAGTCAAAGGCCCCAAGGAAATGGTGTTTATGAAAAAAAAAAAAGTTAGGGGATAGATTCAAGATCCATCGACTCTGATCGGTGAGGGTGGTATGTAGGTGGAATGAGGTAGTGATGAAGATGAAGGTGGAGGAGGGCTAAGGTCTTGATGAGTTCAATGTGGGCCATTTTGGTAGGAGGTTCGGGAAGCCGATACCACTATGATCATTATGTTGCATCAGGTGGTACATGGAATAATAGTTGATATGGCGGCCTTGCTCGTAAAATTCAAAACCAAAACCCTTCCACGCATAGCGGTGTAGAAGGTGTGGGTGAAAGCGAAATTGTAAGTGATTGGAAGTTAGCAAAAATGGGCGAGGGTTGTGATGGTGGTTCGGGTGTGTAAGTGGTAGTATCAACTCCCCAAAGGGTGAGACTAGTATGAAGATGAGGAGGACCATAAAGGAGTGATTCTCCTATCTGGTGATCATAGTGAGGGTGTTGGTGAAGGCTTCCATACTCGTGCGGAGTAAGGAATTTGTTGACACTATATAGGTGGTACTCCCCTCAGAGTGAGGCATTGAAAAACACCTTCGAGGAGGGAGTGGTTGGTATGTAGGTAGCAATGGTATAGATGATGTGTCAGAGGTCGATGCGGAGGTGGAGTTAATGGATTGGGAAGCTAATGGGTCAGCCGTGGAGGTTATGGCAATGGTAGGAATGGAGGAGGTATGTGCGGTAGAAAGCAAAGGCATCTTGGTAGGTGGAGGTGTAGGTGAAGTGGTATTGGTTGTATGGAGGTAGATGGCTTGACATGTATGAGCACATCATTGGGTCGGTAAAGCATGTTGCATGTTTTGAAAGGTGATGGGTCATCTGGAATGGTATAAGTGTGTCCTTCATGTTCAAACTTTACACAACGATGCAAAGTGGAAGGAATGAAACCCATGACATGGATCCAAGGTCTACCAAGCAACAAGTTATATTGGAATTCCCCCTCCAAAACATAAAACAATTCTGAAATAATGTGGGGGCCTACACGAACATGAAGGATGATAGTGCCTAGTGTGGAGGTGATAGCATCATTGAATGAATGCAACATGACATGATGTTTATGCATGTAATTTCATGTATGCATTTGAGAAAATGCATGGGATGAAATGATGTTAATTCTAGCACCTCCATCAATCATCACACGGCATACCTGTATGTCATCAATGTGGATAGAGATGAAGAGGGATGGGTTCGGGTCATCATTTTGGTGTGGCACGATCTCCTCCTCTGAGAAGCTAAGGGAGGCCACTTGGTGAACAAGGTGAGGTGAGGATGAAGGTGGTAATTTGGTGAGAGAGGCTACATGATGGGGTGTGATAATGGAGGCTACAGGTGTAGGGTCATTGGGTAAAACCTCAATAGATTGAAGAACCTCCATGAGGGCTTGATGATGGGATTTCGAGGTTTGGATGAGGTCATATAAGGACATTTTGAGAGGAGATTGGTGTAATTGTTTGAGCATGGTGCGATGTGTGATGCCATTAGAAATGGGGTATGTGGGGCCGTGGATAGTTATTTTAGGTATGGGTGCTAGATGGTATGTTGGGTATAGGATTGGTTGGTGGGTTAGTTGCCTTTTCTTTGCCCTGCGCACACGTGTAGTGATATGTATCATGTTGATTTGAGGAAGTTGGAAAATGGAGAAGGTGTAGGGTGAGTGGTATAATGACATGATAGGGAAAAAAACCTACCGGAGGAGAAAAACCCTATGAGGTCAGTGGTGCAATGACATTTGGGTGGTGGCGTGGAAAGTTCTCTGATGTGAACCATGTTAATTTCAAATCTTGGGTGTGGCTCTAGGAGCTATGAGGGTGGAGGTTGTGGTTATTGAGTGGGCAGTGTGGGGATGGGTGTTGGTGAAGCAGGATCCTCATCGAGAAGGTCGTCATCATCAAAGTTGGTTTCTAGTGGACACAATTGGATAAGGATGGTTTTCAAGGCCTTGCAGATTCTCCACATCATGCCCTGGCACACGATGGTATGCATAAATTTTAGTATCATCAAACCCTTTTGGCTTGGGTTTGAGGGGGTCGTAAGGTCGGAGTGGCGGTAATGTGATAACAAAAGTCTCGAGGAGGTTGGTTAAAATTTTGGCATAAGACCCTGCTAGTGGATCACAATGGGAAGTGAATGTGGGTTTGGGTGTAGGTGTGGTTGATTGTCGAGGAACTATTTTGGGAGAGTAGTAATGGGTCGAGCTATGGGTTTAGGTGTCGGTGTGGTTTGAGGTATCGGTCGGGTTCGTTTGGGTAGGGGTACAGTAGATGGACGGGTAGGAGGGTGTGGGGTTGTTTTGACTACCTTGTTGTGGGGTAGTGGGGTTTTGTTTTTGGGTTGCACCTTCTTGGGTAAAGGTGATGTGGGTGTATGAGGTCTAGAAGGAAAAGTAGATGGAGGAAGAGGGTGAGTTACCCATGGGGATAATGGGGTCTTTGTGAAGGTAGATGACGCGGGTATGTACTTGGGGTGTGAGGGATAATGACTGAAGTGTAGTGGGTAGTGAAGCAATAGCTGAAGGTATTAGAGGTATTGGTGGTAAAGAGACTACGTAGGTGTGGGTGTAAGTCATGTTGTGTGCCTAGGTAGGTTAGAGGTTTGTGAGGAAGGAATGGGTTGTTGTGTTATTGGTTTATGGATGGGTGAAGGTTCTTGGGACCATGTTGGGTAGCGAGGTCTTAAGGAAGATGGGACAAGTGTGGGTGTGATTGGTGTAGTTGGGGTATGAGGTCGATGAGTTTGTTTCTTTAGTTTGGGTGTTGGCAGTAGGTGTGGTTTTGATGTTGGAGGATGTAGCTAAATCTAGTTTAATAGGTGGATGAGTAAGGCTGGTGGTCGGGGTGACCCCTAAAGTGGTAATAGGTTTAGTGGAGGAAAATGTTGTGGGTATGGGTTTGGGTTTAGATAGGTAGGTTATGGGTAAGGGTGTGGTTTGAGCACTAACGGGTATCGTGGAAGGGGTTGCGATAGAGGTGGTTGTATTTGGTTTGATTGGTTGAAATGTGTTTGGGTAGATAGTGGAGGTATCAGTGAGGGATCTCTGCATCTGTGTTGAGATGGGGAGTAAGAGGTGCCCCATAGTAAAGCCCTATCCACATAATCTAAGTGATCGGCCAAACGTGAGAATGGACACATCTATGGGTGGAGTTGGTGAGGACCTAATAGGAATTCCCATAAAATGCATCTTAGAGATGGGGAATTGGCTAGCTTCAGCTTCCATGGGTAAGAGAGTTGAAAGTAGGTCTGTTGGATTTTGGGTAGCTGATGGAGAATTCTCACCAAGAGGAAAAGGTATCTCAACTGGGTCTATGATGGGTGGAGGAGATGTGGAGGAATGGATAGGAGCTCCTCTATAAGTGGAGGAGGTAATGGGTGCTCCTCTGTGGGTGGAGGAGATAATGGGTGCTCCTCTATGGGTGGAGGAGGTAATGGGAGCTCCTCTATGGGTGGAGGAGGTATTGTAGGTAAAGGTTCTCTAAGTGGAGAAGTCCAGGGGTGAGATGGTCTCGATGTTAGTGGAAGACCCCTCGTAGGTGATGAAGGAGATGAAAGGTGTTCCTCTGTGGTGAAGGAATAGGGGAGGTTGGTTCTAATGTGGAAGGAGGATTTGAGCTAGGATTTCCTCTATGGAAGGGATGTGAGGTAATTGAGAGGTGACAGGTACCTCATTAAAGATAGCGTGAACCTCACGGGTATGGGTATCGTGAGTTGATGTCTCACCGGTTTGATTGGATGAAGGGGCATGGTTGGGAAATAGTTTTTGAAGATTTGTAGATTTTGGTTGGGGGTGGCGTTGGGATTATCCACAGTTAACTCACCTTTCTCGAGCATTTCTTGGACAATATTCTTGAAAGTGATGTAGTTTCCATCACTATGACCCTTTACTCGATGATAGTTAAAAATCATGTTCTTTATACCATGCGGGCATGGGGTGAGCAGGGTCAAAACTAGTGTGTGGTTTTATGGGTGGAAGGGTGATGGCTCCACTTTGATAAGATTTTCTAAGACAGAAGAGTAAGGTTCCCCAATTGGGGTATATTTTTGCTACTCTCATCTGAATTGAAAAGTCTAGACAGGTGAGAGATTAGATGAGGGTGTAGCCTGATTTTGATGGGTGAGTAGGTGGGGCCTTGAGTACCACTATGTTAGCGGTGCCCTTAGATTTTGAATAATTGGTTTGTGGTTTGGAAGAGGAAGAGGTATCATTTGACTTGAATGTCGAATTCTTATTACGTAATTGGATTTTCTTCTCTTCGATGGCCCGAATCTCTAACTTTTGTGCCATAGTGAATGCCTCATCGAATGTTTGGAAGGTTTGGACCTGCAAGGTCGGGGAGATATGTCTAGTGCAAGCTCGTGTGAAGAGCTCGATGAGTTCAGTTTGTGGTAGTTGGAAGGTAAGTTGATTGATCAGGCTATACGCCAGCGAGTGACAAAATCTACGATAGATTCGTCCTCATACTGACGTGTGGAATATAGATCGGTCATGGTAACCTTCTTGATGATATTGATAGAGAAATGATCCAAGAAGGCTTGGGCTACCTGATTGAATGAGAATATAGAGTGTTTAGGTAACCCACTATACCAATCTAATGCAGGTCCGTGAGGGACATGGGAAAAGTTCTCAAAAGCAAGGCATCATCATGAGCGATCAGATAACACCCGTGTTTGAATGACCGCAAATGTTGTTAGGGGTCTTATTTTCTATTGAAGCGATTGAATTTAGGCATTTCCCAATGCACAGGGTATGAACGGATAGGAATGGATGGGTGAATAGGCTCATTGCAAATCTTGTCGTAGGTGAGAGTGTTGCGAGAGATGGAAACCGATGCCTCTAATGTCTGCATCTTGTCCAACATCAATTTAATTAGGTCATTGGTGGGTTGTGATGATTGGATGCCTCCTGTAGCGTGAGGAGGTTGGTTTTGGGCATATAACAGGGGTGACACTCCAGTGTATGGGGCTGCCATGTAGGGTGGTGGAGAAGAAGGTAGTGAAATAGGGGTACATACCCAAAATGAATAATGGATGAAACAGGAGGTTGTTGGTAGTATGTATATGGGGGTGGAAGGGTCGTGGTAACTCTAGTGCAAATAGGGGCTAATGATTGTGGAATGGAAAGAACCACATTCTGAAATGGGGTAGGGGTCACTGACACTAGAGGTGGGAATGTAGCTACAGGTATGTATGAGACATTAGGGGTGGATGAGGTTGTGTTTAGGGTAGTTGTCGAGGGTACGGTGGATGTAATGGGTGCCACAGAGGTAACAGATGTGGTAGTCATAGTGGGTATAGAACCTAACTGTGAAACGACTGGAGGTAAGGTGGATGTAGGCAACATGGAGCCAGATGGGGCCGATGCAGAAGTGGGTGCGAGAGTCGGGGGGATAGATACGGGCATGCCGTATATCAACTGACCCGAGGTGTCTCGAGTGGACGAGTGGGAAAGGTAAAACTACAAGGCGGCAGGGTTTTGGTCAAGGAGTCATGCAAACTCCTCATCTCCAGTAGCGATAGTAGTAGGCTGGATGGGATCCATGGCTGGTGATAAAATAGAAGGTGGTGAAGGACTAGGTGGGAGTGGTTGGCGATGTGGAATACGAGGGCACTTGCTTGTCTTGGGTCAACACCATGTGAACTAGTATTGATCAGGTAGGGCTGTTTCTTTGTAAATGATACAGAGGATAACAATAGAACAGGTGAATTTGGTGATAAAAAGTGGATGAAGTAACAAATGGTGGCTGGAATGTGAAACAGGCTAACCGATGCGGTTAGGGAAAACCGACGCCGGTCAGGGGTAACCACTATCGGTCACTGTAGAAAATGGATAGTGAGTAAACAACGAGGCAGAAGGTAAAATCTGACAGGTATGCCAAATTTGAAGATGTTTAAAATGTCAATGGGAATAATGAAAGTGATAGAGACTGTGAAAAGTGGAAGAAAGTGAATTAAAAATGTCCTTTTGAGTAGGTTAGAAAAAGGACTTGGAACCGACGTCGGTTGGGTATAACCGATGGTGGTCAGAGGTAACCAACGATGAGTTATTGTGAAATTGAAACAATGATGAAAGAAAGTGGTTGTGAATTAAAATCTGATGTAGAATCAAACCTAGAATTCTAGGAATGATGATGATATGGCCCAGGCACACTCAAGTGAAGCGAATACACCAGTTATGATGATGAGGAGCGTGTAAGGATGAACAAAAAAAAGTTGATGAATATGATCTCTCACCTCAAAATGCAAGCCAAGCAAAAACACTAAGAAAATGTGATCCTAGGAGTTCCTTTTCTATTATGTTTGTTTAGCTTATGTTATTTAGGGACTGACACATGAATTGTGAAATAGATTTTTTGGTGAGGATGGCTTCCTACAAAGAAGGAGATCTAAAAGGTGAGGTTTCAGGTATGTTATGGTGGGGCGGGCTTCACTCTGAAGTATGACTCGAACTGAAGCAAAGTGAGCAGGTGCCCTTGTGCCATGATCATGTGATCACCTACACTTCTTCCAGGTAGGATGTTGTTTAAGAATGTATGTATTTTGAATTTTTGTGTGGTTTGGTAAGACTCAGAGAAAGAGAAAAGGATAGAAGTGCTTTTCTACGATTCGTTTGTCAACCATCAGCTGGTCATGACTTCCAACGTATAGGTTGCCCTCAATTAATGTGAGCTAATGCAATAAATCAGAATGGAATGCACTTGTTTTTAAACCCAAATAAAAAATGTGAAATTGGATGACACAATAAGATGAAGAGGAAGAGGGATGCTCTTTCACTACAATGCAGAAAACATGAAGAAATGATTCTTTTAATTACACCAAAAGAAAAGTTTCCTTTAGAGCAAATAGAAAGAAGAGGTGGATTACAAAGAAGAAAATTAGTGTGTATGCTTTTTTAGAAGGGAAACAAACACACAATTTTTTTCCTAGGAATGAATGAAATGCAAGGAACCCCGGATGGGTCCCACTAGGCATGCCAAAATGTTTCACCTTTTTCTTAGATTGTCTCTTTGGAGTGTTGATGAAACAGATAGGGTAATGGGCGTAGGAGGAATACCTGTTCAAATGTCGGTTGATGGGTTGTTGCATGCGTATGACTTCCGAATCCACATCTGATCGTGAGAGCTTCCTTTTGGCTAGGAGGAACTACATGTAATGTAAACAAGACCACCAGAAGGAATTAAACAATATGGGCAGTGAACTGCCTAGCGTGAGCTAGATCAGGAAGTATGATACTTCCTAGATGGTTGTCAGTCCACTATTTTAAACAATTCAATTCTGTAAACAAATTAAATCCTATTGTTATTTTAAAATGATTTAGGTATCTCACTTAAAAACACAATAAGAAATAGATCTAATCTAACAGGATAAGCTAGAATAGAATCCAAAGGTGAAATGATTGGATGCCGGGTCTCTCTGCGAGTCCGATAAAGGTCTCGGGTAGATCACAGGTGAATGAGGGTGAGATAAAATTAGGTGGGTAGGTCTCTTTAGGTTGTGTGGGCAAACACAGAGACCGGTGTCGGTCAGGGGTGACCAGCGGCGGTTAGTGTAAGCTTGGTGCCGATTCTTATCGATCTGGAAATGTCACAAAACAAGCTGGGGTCTCCTTTGTGATTGCACAAAGGACTTTGGTTGGTCGGGATGAGGTATTAGGTGACTGGAGTAGGCTTTTGTGAGGTTTTAATGGGTATACGGAGGTGAAAATATGGAGAAGGTCAATAGGGAGCAAGATAAACAATGGATGATAAAATGATGATGAAATGAAATAACTAGGAAAGTATGATGTTGTACTTACTTGGATTTCATTCCTGAATGTCTGTGTGTGAGGATGGAGGTGCTGATGATGGGTTTGAAGGTTAAGTGATCACCAACTAAAGAAAAATATTTTACATGGGCTGCATGTACACTCCTCTTTGCTTGGATAAATTAGATCATGGCTGGGATGGCTGTGCAGGAGAAGATGCTCAATCTCCTTCCTTGGATGTGAGTTTTCACTTGGAATTGGCTCTCTAAAGATGCGTTATCTCTCTGAGATGCGTTCTTGCTCGTCAAACTTTTCTCAATGTTTTCCAACCTTGATAATAAGGTAGTTTAGGGGTTAAAAGGGTAACCGATGGTGGTCCGGCTTAACTCGGCAACGGTTAGGGGTAATCGCGTCGGTCAAGGTGGGATTTCCTAGGTTTACTAAACTAGGGAGATCCTCCTGATTTCCTTGGATGTCATGTCATTATCCGTGGATTAGACTAGAAGCTTCTTGTGAGCATGCGGGAATGTGGTTAGAGGGAATGTAGGCATTGATTTTTAGGGTTTGGGTAAGTCTTAGTTAGTTATGGGAACTTGCTAAGAATAGGTCTTAGGTTGAGTTGGCTTGGTGAGGTGTCTAAGTGAATTGTATGTGGGGATATTATTTAAATAAGATATTTATAATAAATATAGTGAGGATAATGCATTAATTTAATTAAATTAATATTAGTGGGGTGAAGGGGGGTCATGGCTAGGTAAATGTAATAAAGGGTGCTTATATGTCGAGGGACCAAAGGGGAGTGTGACCTAATTTTAGTGTCTACAGATACCCTTAATAAACCTGGGTATATAAATAAATTTATTGAAAACCCATTTTTGTGAAACTGGTAGTCAGGAAGGGTTGTTGTCTGGGTGAATATTCTCTAGAATCATTCTACCATTAGTAGGTAGACGTCTTCCCTCGAGAGACTCGAGATAATTAATTATTTTTCTTCTAGCATGTTGATAAAGTTGCTCATTGACTTGCAATAAAACCTGGGCAGTAGGATTTTATTTAATGGAGTTGATTTTATTCAATGGGGGTGAAGTTCAATTAAAATCTGAACTTCGTTTGATTCATTGAATCAAACAACTCGGGGTTTTATTTTTATGAACTCTAGGAATTATTTTAATTAGGTTTTAATGCCTATTTCAGACTTATTATAATGGCGTAGAAATGGTAGCCATTGTTGATGTGGGGTGTCTCACAGTCACACCGGTAACTCTTGGCCTCGTTGTTTTTGTTTGGCTCTGGACTACGTTGATGGGCTAGAAGCATTAGAGTCTTCTTGGGAGTATATGGAGTCTACAGTTGTTATATGAATGTTTGAATGTTGTTGATACTTACTTCTTGAGTGAACAAAGGATTGTTTTATCCAATTATTATATGAATGTTGAATGTTGTTGATACTTACTTCTTGAGTGAAAAATGAGTGTTTTATCCTATGTTTTTAATATGAATATTGAGTGTTGCATATACATAGTTATTGAGTGAATAGAGAGGATGGTTTTATCCTACAATTGTTATATGAATGTTTGAATGTTGTTTATACTTACTTCTTGAATGAACAAATACCACTATTATTGTGTTGGATTTGGGATTAAACATTATTGATGATGGGAAATTATTTTAAATGGTTGTATGCAACAATGCATCGATAGTTTTGTGTAATCTGCTGAAGGTGGACCGTTGTAGATATTTCCATCTTAATTAGATGTAAAATGTTAGTCTCTTTGTGGAACATTGTTTGGAAAGAAAGTTGATTCATGGAAGTTTATTTCCTTTTGGTTTGTTAAAAATTTGATAATTAGAATTGATGATATTATTTTCTATAATAGTTCAATTCTTGTAATCAAGATAATGGGATTTGTTAGATTTATTTCAATCTCTTTTATATCCTGAAATTTGTAAAATTTATAGGCGATCTGAATGTACGGAATGGTGTAACGCACCATTCCATACATTGTACTACAATTACTAATGCTTGACCTATCATCAGTAGGTAGAGCAGAGCATAGGGGGCAGAAGCCATGCCAGTATAGTGAATACTGACCCATTGCATCTACAGGTACACAATGAGGAATTGGTAAGAAGAAGGTGGAGATGGAAATTACTAACTACTTGATTTAGGAGTTTTGATTCCCAAATTACAGTGTGGAATTTAGTTTTCTTTGTGATTTGTAATTGAAAGAAAATTTTGTTAATAAAAGGAAAGGAGTCCTTCCTTTGGATTATTTAATAATGATGAAAGGTGTTTATCTGTTTTGGTTGAATAATAATTTCCATTGGTTGATTTCCGATGTATGTATGATTATGCTTATGTGATGTTGGAAGAAATATAATGTGGACAAGATGATGTTTATTTTACTTAAAAAATATGTTGTGTTGTAAGAAACAAAGAATATAGGATAAGTAAGAACTCTTGTCTAGGAACGAATCTTATCAATCTAAAAATATAGTTGTCTTACGAAATATAATATAATTGATCTATTTATGGTTAAGACTCAAAAGTTGATAGTGGAGTATGTGAAATTAAATTGGAAGATGTTTTAATTAAATCAGCGCATTGTTTTTTTCTTTCATTAAGGATAGGAATATTCATCTCATTTGATCTTACTTGAGTCAATGGGGAAACTTATGTTTAACCAATGGATGTGTTGACTTCATATAAATTCCTAAAGGATGTAATATTTTTTATTTTATGAATGCAAGTCATAATTTTGTTAAACATATGACATCTAAACAATCAAACCTAGTCTTGGCTATGCCTTATTAGAGTTTGTCCATCCACATCTCTTAAGGGGATTCAGATTGACCAAATCTCATGAACCATTGTCAAGATGGAATTATGGTTATGAATGGATGGCATTTCTGAAATCCAAGTTGAAATGAAATTAATGACGTTGAAAAAAATTGTGAATATAAGAATATAACATGAGGGTCAAATTATATAAGTTAAGTATGGTGCATGTATAATGATGAGAAAATACCTTATTAAAACTTAACATGCTTAAATTGTGACCCATTGGTTCGGTTAACTCAATATGATTTTGGGAATAAAGGAGTTAGATATTCACTCATCGTGAATAAGTTAAGGATAGGATGGGTAGTTGTACACCATACTATAAGAGTACGTGCAAACTGGTTTCCAATTCGGAGGTACGCATATCGGATGGTGGACCTACACCAATCCAAGAAATGAACCCAGGGGATCAATAATTAGGCATGTCCATCTTAATCTCGGTGTAAGCTTGAGATGAACCCTTAGCCTCCTAAACCTACCATATTGTACTAATGTGTGGACATATTTGTCTTGGCTCGCATATAAGCCCACAAGTTAATACAATAGGTAGGTATAAGATGTTAAGAGAGCATCTTCGGCTTCTGTGGAAGTTAGGGTCATACCATCAACATAACCTTAATGAATTTAGCATAAGATGGAATTTATGGGAGCCAAGATATATCGTGTTGTGACTATGGACAGACTCTTATAGTTTGTGCAGACTTAAGAGTTGGCTTGAACACAAGATAGAAACTTTGGCCAAAGTGATGTAATGGCTGATTGTTGTCATCCATCACTAATTCTGGAGTGTGGTTTGCTAGGAACCAAGGAAGGGTTAAAGATTACCCAGATTCCAAGGTGGGCAACACACGTGAAGGAATTTAATCACGAGGTTTCTCAACTATTGAAAGGTAGTAAAAGACTAAATGCTAAAGATTGCATTTAAGCATTCATAAGAATGTGAAGGTGGATCAAGAGATCACGGAAAGCCTTCTCAGCCTGCACAAGTCTTGCTCATGGCCTAAATCGAGTCATGATGGGAATCTAGGGAGGAGTAAATGATTACTTGAGTCCTAGATGGTATTCTTATAACGATAAACTCTAATGATCTTGATAAAATTTATCATAAATAGAAGCTTAAAATCCTTTTAAAAAATTATTGCTTTTAGGAAGCCCGAGAAACCGGGTGTTACGAGTATGAGGGTGATACAATAAATCCTTTATTATGGAGATAATCAAATTGCTTATAGATGAACCCAATTTTTTAATGTTTAAGCCATGTATAGCCTTATGTTATGAAAATATTTATTAGTGCTTACATTGTTTGTTAGTGGGATAATTAATGGGTGCAAAACTATAAGTAATATGGTTTAGAATCGAAGTAATTAAAACAACTTCATATATATAGTGAGTTGTTGGAGAGTTGTTATAGGAGGTTTCCTATTTTATAGGAAACTCTCCCTCTATATATTTGCATGAGCAGGATGATAATATATAGAATATTATTGTATTATTCCTTCTTGTAACTCTGACCAAACTTCATATTTGGTATCAGAGCGATGTGCAATTGGGTTTTTGATCTATGAAGGTGTAGAACCACTCCAAGTTCGGGCTGATTTTTTAGCAGAGTTGTATATTTTGGAATGTTTTTTTTTTACTTAAGTTCTTGGTTACATCTTGTGACAGAACTATCATTTCTATAATGCATTAGATCAATCTTGTGTGCATCTGCTAGGCAATTGAAGGATTGACGCTGGAAAAATAAGTTTGTGTATAAGATTTCATGAATCCCTTTTGTGATCGGTTCTGTAGATATTTTTTAACCTTTGTATCGCTTCTGATCTATCACCATATTCACTTCAGCATCCCGAGACCTACATTGATAATTGGGCATTTGTATCAAAGTATCCAACTCCATTTGTATGTGTATCAAGCCGTATGAACTGTAATAGGAAATTGTATCTGCGTGAATTGATGGCGCCACTATGGAATCTGTCAGGAGGACGTTTCCTCTTAAATCGTGTATCTGGATCATGCATTTCTCAGCTTGAGCAGTCAGATCTATGTTTCTACTAAAGATCGCGTACGTGGAACGAGACACTGCTGCTTATAATATCAACTGTATTCTATCTTACACATATAAATCCTCATTCAATTGGATGGTGGCGGTAGAATTCTGATACGGGTCTATATGTAGATTCAGGTTAAAGATCCCGTTAATTTTTGTGAGTTTCTTCATTCTACCCATGTTTTTACAATACCGTTTGGTTTTAGATGGTAATTTTTAGTTTGCATTAAGTATTGATTAGAAGAGTCTATAGGTATGACTACTCATTTGTTTATCGAGTCTTCACCTTTAAATTTTTAATTGTTTAAGTCTCTAGGTGTTATTAATTTATTTGTTAAATTTCTAATTTTAGCCTTTAGCTATATTAGAAATTTTGTTGTTGAAAGTTATTATATAAATTAGTTTTGGAGGTCAAATAAAGTGTTATGTTTTGTAACATTTTGTTTGTTGACAACATATTTATAATGTTAAAGTCAATTATTAGTTGTTGTCAAGTGTTATGTGGTCCATTTTCCAAAAGTCATGAGTGAAAGCCGAAAAAAATCTGAATGCATTTTGGAATGAAGAACATTCTATTTAGGCATGTAAACAATTCAAATCCTATGATTAGATCCTCTAACTACAGAGGATGGACCAATGCCTCTCGTCAGTCACCAACGATGGTGTCATCTATAACAATGATGACACATTTTTATAATATTTTTAGTTGTGTGGTGTGGTGTGGTTTCCTTCCCCTGTTATGAGTGAAACGAGGAGAATCTGCAATTTGGAATCTGAGAACATTTGTATAGGAGGGAAGTGGATTGATCCTCCGACTACGTGAGATCCTCACTATGAAAGTGTAAAAGAGTGAATGTAGGTGAATGGTGAAAGCGTGATCATCCGGTATGGGATTCACTATGGTGAAACAAATTAATCATGTGCAACAAGATCTAGAAAAAAAGATCCAAACCAGCAGTATGTAGACCTAAAAGTATGCGAGAGGCATACAATTATGTTTCCAATTTTGAGATGTGCTTTCTCCCCATGTTCGCACTAAGGTTGGAATGTTAGGAAAATATTTATTAGTGCTTACATTGTTTGTTAGTGGGATAATTATGGGTGCAAAACTAAATGTAATATGGTTTGTATGTGAAGTTGTTAAAACAACTTCACATATATAGTGAGTTGTTGGAGAGTTGTTATAGGAGGTTTCCTATTTTATAAGAAACTCTCCCTCTATATATTTGTATGAGTAGGATGATATTATACAAAAGATGATTGTGTTATTCCTTCTTGTAACTCTAACCAAACTTCATACCTTATACCATTTTGATATCATAGTGCATGATGAACAATGTTATCTTCTTATATTTAATACTTTACTATGATTTTGAAGGAATTATTGTGCATATGTTTGTTATATTTACTTTGTTAATTCTTCTTCAGAAATGGCTTAAATAGATTTATTGTGAAACATTAACTAGAATTATGGAAGAGTATGTGTTGAGTTATCACAGTAGCGCACAAGACTTAATTCATGCACCGGGCATAGGACTTTATTGATGTGTTGCATAGGACTTTCCTTGGCATAGGACTCGCCTTCGTGTTAATAAGGAACAAGAGTACCACATGAAGATTATCTAGGTCATCAACCCCGATTCTCCAAAGTAGGAAATTGCACATACATGTAGACAACTCAAATTGTTGGAATCACAACTGGAAGCACCACATCTGGACATGACGCATTGTCATTAACTCAACAAATATTCCACGCAAATTTTAAGATGAAGCGCTCCGAACTAGAGATTTATTGTCACTAAAATTCTCTTCAATCGTTAATGAGTTGAAGAATATTTAGCAGTGATTGACTCCTTCAAAGGAGCAATCATGGATTTCCTCTTTAGTTTCATGAATGATTCCAATTCAAACACTTTAAGGACTGCCCCTTTCATTAATGTATTTCCCAAAATAGATAGCCATCGCTTCAATTAGCATTTAGTTAAGTAGACTTAGTCATTTGGAATAACTAGTTCTCTCCTAATAGAACTAGAACATCTCTTGTATAAAAGAGATCGTGTACTCAAATTTAGTGGTTCAATTATTAGTCATTTGATTCATTGTAAAAGTGCATTTTCAATTCAATAAAGATAGCAGATCCAAGGAAAAATTTATTTTTTAAGTTCAAGTGTTAAACCTGATCGAAGGAAAGGGGTAAGGGACACTCCTAACCAATGAAAAGGGAGTTTACATTTATTTCCTTTCTGTCTTTGTGAATGCATTTACTATTCCAACATTTATTTCATTACTTTGATGCACTTATGTTTTCATGATCAATGATTTTCCAATTTTGTATTTTGTTTTAGTTTTCCTTTCAAGAATTTTATTTTGTAATCGTGATAAGTGTTAGGAATGAATAGTGTTCACATTATTATTAATGTGTGCAACTATATTATCAAATATAATATATGAGTAAATTGTAATATTATTAATGATGAGTTAATATAACTCATATTAATAATATATGATTAATAGTTGTTACATTAAACAACTATATCTAATATTGTTTATACGTGATATTTGGTTATACAACCAACTCACGTATATAGGAGTTTGTGAGGAGTGTTGTTGAACAACCTCCGTGAAAATAGGAGTAGACTCTCCTATTAATATGTATCAATGTATTAGCAGAAGATATAGAGAAATAATATACTTATTCTACGTGTTTTACATGCAATTGTACTTCAAATTCAATATTTGGTATCGGAGCGATATGGGATTCAATTTTCTTTTTTTTCCGAGGCATATCCGTCTTAATCATAGTTTCCCTATGGATTAAATTCCTGCAATCACCGATTATCTTGATTCGCCGATATGACATCGATATTATCTCGACTTTTTGATAAAGATTGGCTATCTGACAAATGTTGCATTGGAATTTGCATTGTGCATGAATGCAAAGCATCCGTTCCTCTCTTAACCGTTTCCACGTTTTCATGCCACATATATTTAATTTCCGGATGTATTAATGACGTGATATCCACGCTTTTGATAGTTCTTGTGCATGAACATCCATCCTATACAAAACTTTGATTGGTCGATATCTTATGGTGTTTGGACATCACAATTAGAAGTTTGCATTTCTTAATACTGTGCACTCATGTCAGATCAACATCGGTGGCTTTGATGCGAAATCTTCTTTGCCGGTGAAACAAATAATATGCATTTTCTAAAATAGTAGTGGAGGCAGATTTCTCAAATGAAAACGTTCATTGTATACACTACCACGTGGCACCAACTGGAGTTTTTTTCTGTTTCCAACGAACCTCGTGAAGCGATGGAGAAGTGTTTGAGATCGGTCAAAGATAGATGCTCAAGTATCTGGCAGATCCGTTTCATCTCAGAAATCGCATATTTGAAGTGCCTCAACGTGAATTAAATCTGTCATTTTTTCATTTTCTATAAAGTCTATACGTATTTTTAGATATACGAGGTCTAGTTATATGTTTAGTTGGGTCTAATCTTTGAGTCAAAAGTCTTTCCATTGAGTGGATTACCAATAAAAGTTATAGTTTTATATTTTTAGTCATTCTTTTGATCTCTTTAAAATATAGGGTGTTATTTTGTAAATCAATAAAGTCGAGTTCATAAGTCAATATGTATATATGGTAAAATAGTTATTTTTGTGTCCATTTTCAAAATCAAGGAGTCAAAATATGGAGAATTAATAATTTAAAGTTTAGTTGCAGTCAAGTCAAGAGTCATTTTTTTTAGTCGTCAAAAGTTCATTGTGGGTCAATACTATTGTCAAAAGTCGTGTCATTGTAAAAGTCCAAAAATAAAAATAAAATTTGCCTTACGAACGCATTTTCGGTGGAATCCGACGTTCGGGTAAGGTATGTAATTATTGAGCCTCAAAGCCAAATTTGTTGAGCTAAAGCGGATGATATCTGAGGATGGAGGCACGAGGTGGATGGAGGACAAGCGGCGTCCTACTCTGTCGAGTCACCTTTGCAACGGGGCGCACTTGATCTACGGTGACATGTGTGCAAAGTGTGGTTTTCATTTTTAGTGTTCTTGTTTTTGTAGAGTGATGGTTTTTGAATAAACCCTTTTCTGTAACTTTTTGGAGGAGTCATGTTTTTGAGAATACTCATTTTGGGGAGCAGGAGAAGATTTGAGGTAGATTCAAGGGATGGTTATCCACTAGTGTGAAGCTTGTGGATCTTGGAGATTAGTGGGAATTCGGGCGCCCGAGAGAGGAAGGGAAAGTCCCACAGAACCCAAAGAGGAAGGAAAATTCGCATAATTCGCTTGACACTACGCCTTTACGAGGGTAAAGAGATAATCTATGGAGTCTGTACCTGGTCTAAGAAGTGCTTTCAGGAGGTGGTTCAATTTCTTCGAATATGGTTCTTCGCCGTGTTCACATTAAGGGGGTGAAGATTAGTGTTTAATAATGTTCACACTAAGGGGGTGAATGTTAGGAATGAATAGTGTTCACATTATTATTAATGTGTGCAACTATATTATCAAATATAATATATGAGTAAATTGTAATATTATTAATGATGAGTTAATATAACTCATATTAATAATATATGATTAATAGTTGTTACATTAAACAACTATATCTAATATTGTTTATACGTGATATTTGGTTTACAACCTGAACTCACGTATATAGGAGTTTGTGAGGAGTGTTGTTGAACAAACCTCCGTGAAAATAGGAGTAGACTCTCCTATTAATATGTATCAATGTATTAATGAGAAGATATAGAGAAATAATATACTTATTACGTGTTTTACATGTATGTAATTATTGTACCAAATTCAATAATAAGTTCAACAACTTCTTAGTTTTTGTTACTAAATTATGTATTGCAATATCATTCCTACTATTCCCTTTGTTGCAAATATCCATGAACACCACCCGGATTAACAAAATAATATGATTAAAGTACGAGCATCAATGACACTCATCACTTACCATTAGTTGTTGATATGAAAATTCAAGCAAATTGAACCCGTGAGATACTTTTCTCATGTGCATGCCTTCCCACAAAGTCTTCGCAACTCTACCTCATAAAATTCATGATCTAAAGGTAAAATTGCCAATGGTTTTTATTCTACCGCCTACATATATTGATTCTTCTCTAAATATTTGTAGGTGTTGTTTTGTTTGAGTGGCTATCAACTTATCTTCCCAACTCTTCTTAACCATTCATCACACATTTTTGGGTCTTCATTACATCCTATATACTTGAAAATCTGAATTCCTTTTTCTCTTTTTACCCAACATTTTGTTCATTCGAATCCATACCTTTTCCTTTGGAGGAATCTTCCTTTTCAAATTGTATGGTAGACTCCTCTATGGGTTGTTTCTTCTCAATATCCAACATCTTTGATTGTTTTTATTTAACATTATTAATGCAAACCTCAATATTTGTCACAACTCATACCTTTCTTTAGTTCTTCTTCTAGAAAAAATTCTCCAAGACCTTTTCCTAGGCCATTGTAGCTTGGCTCCCAAGGTTCTTCATGGGTTTTCTTCAACCGTTGTTGAATATAACTTTGGGGATAGTAATTATGAAATCTTCTTCCCTTTGTAAAAAATTATCGGGGAAGGTTCTTGTGGAAGGATTAATGGAAATCCTTTCATTTTCAAATGCATTGCCATCATCTTGGTTCTTTTTGAATTTGAGAGAACCTTAGATTGTTTGAATCAAATCCAACATTGAATCCCTCATGGTCCTTTGGAAGCTTTTCTCCATGTCTCTTTTATTCCTCAACAACTCTTGGATGTAGCTCATTGTGAGCGTTGTTGATACTCGCACTTTAACTATCTCATGATTGTCGGTCAAGCGCAAAAGTGTCACGACTATTTGCAACAAAGAGAACAATTGAAATCGTGCTCAACATGTGTTTACTTTTGAATCCAATAAAATACTACTTCTAAATGTAATTAAGGAATGTATTTTATTAATAAGACAAAAGATTACTAAATTTAGAATGGAAGTGTTGAAAGTGATGAAATTCTAGTAATTGAAACAAATGTTGAATAAACATAAATTAAACAAACAAGAAATGATCCCTTCACATTAGGGGAGGAGTGGCCCTTGCTCCTTCCCTCTGATCTGGTTTAGTATTGAAAATCACACAATTTGATTTAACCAGAATCATGCACTTTATTGAATAGAATAATTTTTTCAACAAAAACCAACTAACTAACTCTATAATTCTACTACAAATTCCATTTTATATCAAGAGAAGTCCTTGTCACTCTAAAAGAGGATGGATTATTTGTAATAATTAACTACTACTTAACTAAAAGATCTCTATAACAACTACTTGTCAAGAGTTACAACTTTGAGAGAACAAGTGCATGTTAAACTTAGATTAGATTTCATCTTGGTAACAAATCAAATTTCATCTTGTTAACTCGAGTGGAGTCCTTAATTAACTCTCAGTTGAGATAATTTAGTAATTCCAGAAGATTCCAAAGATCATGCATTGAATCCCTTAAATCATGGTGACTTCCATTTGTTCTGTTCATTTGTTTCATGTTTCGATCAAACTTCGATGTTGAGTGGGAATTACATAATCTGCATGAGTCACATGATGTCTAGATGGTAGTCCATGTTCAATGCTCTTTTCACCATGTTAACTCATGTGTTGACTAAATAAAATTCACCTCCTTGTCATATGAGTCCTTTTGCTTCCTTCATCAAGCTCGATTCCTGTGCTCCAAGCCGAGTCTTGTGCAATGTGTGGATGAGTTCTACACCAATTCTTAACTAAGTCCTACGCTCTAAATCAAAGTCTTGTCCTACATGTGCATGGGTGAGTCTTTCACCAATGCAGGAATGATTCCCAGCATTGAGCCATATCAAAGTCATGTTGGCTTAAAATATGTTCTTCAAACACATTTTTAACGCATATAAAGATTATTTAAACTCATTTGAAGAAGCATACACAAGATGAAAATAACAAGGTTATGCACAAAACTTCCTTTCAAATATATTAAAGTATTAATTACAAAATGATAATATCAGCCTTAGTATAAAATGATGACACAACAAAACAAGGGTTTACATAGGAATTAACAAGGCTCATCACTCCCCCACACTTAAGGGTTAGTAGGTCCTCTGATATTTGTTCAAGGCTTTATACATGTACAATTATACTCATTTGTAAAAGTAAGCCATGTTTCATCTTATTCTGTATTAGAAAACCCAAATAATTTTATCATTGTCTCCCTCCATGTTTTAGCTTTCAACAAGTTGATCTTGTGTGGTGTTCCATCTCGGTATACGAGATAATATCAAAGGTGGTGGAATCTCATATATCCATTTCTCTTGCATCTCCAACATTATTTTGCATAAGTATTTTCCTCTTTTAATGACCACTAGAGGTTGGTTGGGGAAATAACCTCCTTCTTCCAGACCTCTAGAAGTAGTCCATACCATAGCTGACAAGCAATAAAAAATCATGTTAAATTTTGGGAGTACATACTCCTAGAAGTTTGAGACACAAGTTGAGATATTTTCTTTGTATTTATCCACAAGTTCAGACAATATAAATTTGGTATGGATATCTCTAAAGAATATGATTGGATTTGGGAGATCATGCCTCATTAAGAGGCTTGCATTAGTTTCTTCTCTCACATATTCCCCTCTTTTCTCATGCCATACAGATTGATGTCTTAAAGTGGAAACAAAAGACCTCAATTGTACTTCTCCACATACAAATTGATTGGTATTTCCACCTGCTCAAGGAGAAGAAACTTGTGGACATAAAATTCACATAATAAATTCTTACCAATTGTGTTTATTGTTGCATATGCTCCAAAAATTGTTTATCATTTTCAAACTCTATGGATTTGGAGCAAACTATGGAAGCTTTCCATTTGAAGAACTGCTCCCTTAGGAATAATGCATAAAAATTAGAAGGTTCCCTACAAGCAAGGGCTTGGTCATATAACCTGTAGAGAACAAACATGTTATCTTAAAGTACTTTCTTCTCCTCTTTTAATATTTTGTTCTCTTTTGCCACTCCTCTGAGATCATAACACTCTTTCATCCATTTTACCATACCTTTTAACACAATAATATGGGGAAATACAAAGTCTGTTTGAATTATTGATTAGTAGTTTTCATAGAGCTCTATTTCCTTCCTATCTCCTTATAAGAGCATAAGTTATGTGGTCAATTATTTAGTTCTAGACTGAAGGAACTAAATCCTTTGTTATCTCCTCTACATTGTGTTGTATTTGTTGGATGAATTCTTCTTTCTGTTCTAATGACTATTGGAAGTGTTAAATTTCTTGTTCCTTTTCTGCCTCAATTGAGAGAAATTTGCCTCTTTTGTTTATAAGAGAAGTTGTAATTGGGAAATTATTTCTTGAGCTTTTTGTATGGCTCAAAATGAACCTTAGAAAGGGACAACGCTTGGGGAATAATGGTATCCGAGTCCATATGTGAGCTAGGCTTGCCTTCAAACATGGGTTCTTTTCATTTTTCATGAATGGGTGATTCTTTAACCATGATTGGTGTTTTATCAATCTCTAATTCAAAAATAGGACCTGGAGGGGATACAGAAATAAGTGGAGAACTAGGAGGTGTTTGGTGTAGGGATTACATGATGGTTGTTCCCTCCTCTTCTTACTAAGAAGGAACTTTTTTAGTTTGATAATCCTCTATGGTATGGGTTGGCCCTCATGACCTAAGACATTTCCTTGGCCTCTCTGAGACAAAAGGGAAATTTTCTAGAACTAATGCAAGTTTGAGGGCATAATTCTTTTGGAATTCGACCCACTTTTAAAACCCATGACACTTAATAAAAAGGAACCTAATAAAATGATGCTTACATATGAGGTGAATGAGGCCTTGGAATTTGAGATAAGAGGAACCCTATCGGAATTTCTCGGATGCAAAGGAAACAAAGTCAAATAAAAATTAGGGAAGATTAAAAATTTGTTGCCTTTGGCCTTTACCTTGTCCATGGTAGAGGTGAATAATAATTCTCACAATATAATATGAAAAATAACCTCATATTGACTTTCACATGTGAAATATTTGATAACCCATTTTGCTACATCTTCCCATGGCTCTAAGGAAAGTACTCCTTTTATGCCCTTATCCTTTCCCTTATTATCAATAACCAATTCCAATTTCTCTTTCTTTCCAACAAAAAACATTTAATAATTTCAAAGTATTGAGTCATGAAATTAACCTTGATCTTCCTATGAAATGCTAGAAATGTGACTAATTAAACATGTGAAAGGGATAAACAAGATTTTCTTACTTTTCACTTTTGAGTGTCCCTCCTCAATGTTTGTAATGTCCTTTTACTGGGGCATTACTAATATATTGGTTCATCTCTTTCTTTTGCATTATAACCCCTTGGCATGCCTAAGACTACAAGTGGGAGTCTTATTTAGTCTTTAAATGTGCACATAGGTTAGTTACTCTTTATTATTTAATTAGAAAATCTCAATAAAGTTCACATTAAGTGAGTCTTTTAATATTTTAATTAAGTTTTATTTTTTCCTCCAAAAGGGAAAAGGCCTAACCATTTGAAGGTTGCGAGAACACCTTATGTTATAAAAGGAGGTTCATGATGGCTATTTTTGGGCATGTTGATTTGATCATTTATGTATCTCCATTCTTGGAGAAATGGGATGTATGAACCTAGCTCTCATTGTGCTCTTTATCTCATTCAACTTGGAATTGAAGAAAATATGATTTTGATAAAGATCCATTTGTGTGTGTGTGTGTGTTGCATCTAGCTCAGTGTGTGGCGAATTGCTTGGAAAAGAATTCCTTGCCCTAGTGAATTTATTTATGGTGCAAATTTTATTATTATTACATGATTTGGAGCATATTTGTTGGTTTTTAGATCTGCTATGTTTTGAAATTAATTTCATAATTTTTGGAGATGATTTGATGCCTTAAATGTGTTGGGTGACCTAATTTTAAGGGGAAAATTAGGGTTTTGTGTTTCTCCCACAATGTGAAAAACTAATTTTGGAATATTATTCTTCATATTTTTGTGGCCCAAAATCCAAATTTTGAAGGTTTTTGTTTGATTGGTTAAGCGGGAAATAATTGTAAAAAAGTTCAATAGTATGGGGTTTGATTATTAATTATTTATGAACACATTTCATGCTTAAAAATTGTGGTTTCTATTCAGATATGTTCTTGGCATTTTTGTGCATCAAAAGAAGCTTATTAGAGGGTGAAAACAATTGAGGAAGTTTAGGTTATTAAAATTAATTTCTCTAACCCTAAAATTATAGATTTGGAAGTTTAGATGCTATTTTGAAGGGGTTTAAAGTTGTTGAGGAAAATCTGATCTTTAATTCATTGGAAAGCTCTAAAATTCTAGTTTATTATGCACTTGGTTTCATTGTTAAAAAAACTGGAGTAGTGAAGTTATGAATTTTTAAAGTTTTTAGCCATTGCTAAAAAAATTAAATTAATAGCCGATCTTGTTGTAATAAAAAAATCGAGTTGAGAGGAATAAATGATTTTCTCCACCAATCTAGCTCACCACCTTGACTGCTTCCAACCCCATTTGGGTTATAATTGGTTGACAGGGCTATTTTAAGTTGATTGAAGGATCTAATCCTTCTTGGTTCAATTGGGTTGAAGTTGTTGTAATTTTCTATTTATCCAAAAAGGGGACATCACATAACATTTCTATATTGAACTCCTCTATCATTCTTGGGTTAAATTTCTCATGGGAAACATGAAATCCAACCACCCTAATTTCACAAAGATTTCTCTGATTTCCTACTGAAGAACAATTCAACCTAACTTATCGATTCATGAAGAAGCCTAACCCCCATGGTTGGTATTTGGAATAAAGAAAGTAATGGCCTAGGAATGAAAGGAGCTAGAGCATAAGAATGGGGAAAGTGTTGGTGCGGGAATGGAAATTTTGTTAGCGTAAGAGTGGAAATGGTGATAGGGTGGGAGTGGATTGACAATAATGAAAATGGGGGAAAACAATTTTATATCAAAATAACGGGAATTGGGTCTTAAAAAAGCTTAACTATTTGTGATGGGACGGAAAAAGTGTGGAGGATAAATTGCTATGTGGGAGATATTTTTTTTTTTTGATAAGGTAAATGTTTTTGCCAGAGCTATGAACATCGGGGTTCTTGGGTCCCCTCCCTTAAAAAAATATGGTAATGTAAACGATAAGTACATTGTGGTTGACAATAGAAGCAAAGAGATTGTACCACCCCGAGATGAAAACAAATGTCAAAGTATATTATAAGCAAACTGAAATTACACCAAACAACACCACACTTAGATCCCAACAATGGCTCCAGAGAAAGGGATGACATAAAGAAGGAATTATTTCCATCTTCGAGGTGGGAAATAATCTGAAATGTTTGCCAATCGTCCCTTCTTTCTTTTTCTTTTTGACACTTTGTGCCACTTGCCTTGATCTGAACTCAAACAATTAGCATAAGATTATTTTCATATGTAGCTTCCACACTATTTGATAAATTGTCCGACTCGGAGTCATACTTTTTAGGTGAATGCCCTCGCTTCATTCCACTTCCAACTTCCTTGATATTATGACTTTCTCGTTGTTTTTCCACCCCGTCTCATTGCTCACTTTACCCGGATCTTCGTTAAAAGTCATGACCAAGACTAAGTTTGGACTTAGAATTCCCCATCATGTAGTGCCCTTCTTAACATTTTTAGTTTTTTTGTTAAGCGGGAATGAGGCATGCAAGTGTCCTGGAATTTTACAAATTTGACACCGAAAGGTAGTGTTATCATAATCATAATGGCTGGGATGCTGCGAATTCTGATGGAAACATATTAAATTTGAAGATATGTTATCCAACAAGCCTTTAATCAAATCTACTTCAACCCACAATCTTGCAAAGTGCACTTCCCAATTGAATTCTTTCCATATTTTCCTTTATGAATTTACCTAGAACATTTCGATACCCTAAGTGCATATTTAGAGATGTAAAGGCATTAGGTTAGGTAACCTAACCTAGATTGGCATTATTGTGACTGGGTGAGTATTAGGAGTGAAATCTTGGGAACTACATTTAATAATTATGAACTAGTAAACCAAGGGCCCTCGAGAGACATTGATAATCCCCATGATCTTTGAAATGAACAATGAAAAAACCTTTCAAGCATAATGAAATTTCACTCTGCTTTTCTAGTTCTCAAACACCCATTGATACCAAGTGAAGAAGAGGGCCAAAGTCAATTAAATCTACCTATTATGGCATTCTCGACAAGGCCCTATAATAAGTGTCAAATGCTAGATTTTTATCTCTAGATCAAGGGCTTCCTTTTCTAAATCAACCAAGTAAACTTCTAGTAATTTACCAAACTAAGATGCCCCCATTAAGCCCTAACACATCTTTGAATGAATTCGGTGAAGGGACGTATGCCTTTATTATGCCTTTTTAGGAATGTCTCCATGTGAGTCTCTCGCCCTAAATTCTCCTCCTAAGCCAAATCTGACCTCCTTCCTCTGATCAGTTATCTTCCTTGAATTTCCTTTGCCACCATATGAACTAGGGTTTTTCTCCTTCCCTTTCCCATTCGCATTGAGGATAGAAATTTTCTCTCCATTGTGATTTTCCTTAAAAATGCCAAATGTACGTGGGAGAGATTAATTAGGTATGAGTGACAAATTTATTAGGATATGGGGTGTGCGTGGAAAACATTGGAAATGGGGAGTCATCATTTCACACAAGAATAATAATTATCACCTCATAATTAGACTTTTTAATATTTAAAAGGAGAGTAATGACACATACCTTGTTAATAATCACTTGTCAAATCTAATAACAGCACTGGATTCTCCTTTTTCTCTCCACATGTTGTCTCAACACATTTATTGATGACATGATTCAAGGGTGACCGCCATTGTTGGTTTTCAGCCACCTGTATTTTTTATTATTATTATTTTCAAATATATTTTTTCTTTTTATTTTATTTTATTTTTGGAAGGAATGACTGTCATTTCTAGTTTTCAACCATTCCTTCATAGGATGATGGCTGCCATCTCTGGTTTTCAACCATTTCCTATTTATTCTTTTTGTTGAGGAGTGATTTAGCTTTGAATTGGGTTGGATAGGCAACCTTGTCCAAACAATTTAGAGTTGCATTCTCTTGTAACATCTTTTAAATTCTTCCTTTGATGTTAGCTTTTGATATAACCTCAATCTATGACCATTAACCAACATTAATCTTCTTTGACCATCAATTGGAATTAATTGTACGGTCTCATTGTTGAAGACTTCTTCAATTTTATATGGATCCATCCATCTTGTTTGAAATTTCCTTTGAATCCATTTATACTTTGAATCAAATAAAAGAGCACAATCCCCTTTTTGAAACTTCATTTTCTTAATATGAATGTCATGCCACAATTGTCTTTGATGTTGGATGATTTCAATTTGGTGTAGTGCTTGTAACCTTATCTCATCCAACTCATTCAACTGAAGAATCCTTGCTTGTTGTGCTTCTGATAACTCAATTCCCACTTCAACAGTTGTTCTTAAGGTCTGAATTTCAAATTCTATAGGAAATATAGGTTTCTTTCCATAGACCAACTCATAAGGAGTGAATCTTGTGGTTATCTTCCAAGTGGTGTTGTAGGCCCATACTACTTCAGGTAGCTTTTGAACCCAATTTTTCCTTGAGAGATCTACTATCTTGGTTAGAATGTTTTCCAATTCTTTGTTAGTGACTTCCACTTGGCCATTGGATTGAGGGTGGTATGGGGATGATTTCTTATGTTTTAACTGATATGTTGCCACAAAATAACTTATTACACTTGACATGAACTGTGGTCCTTGATTGAAACAATGGATCTTGGTGCTCCAAACCATTGGAAGATATGTTCATACAAGAAGTTTGTAACTTTCTCATCCCTTGCATATTGAAGAGCCTACACCTCAGCCCATTTTTCACATAGTTTGTAAAACTAAGATGTATTGCTTCATTTGAGAATGTGGGTCAATTGGTCCAATGAAATCTAACCCCGACTTCTCAAATGGCTTAAGAACTACTTGAGGTTGGAGTGGAATTTCATGTTGTAGGTGTTGGCTTTCCCATCCTTTGACATTGATCACACTATCATACATACTTTTTGACATCTTTATGAAAAGAATGCCAATAGTAGCCAACTCCCAAAACTTTGTGGATAGTCCTCTTGACTAAATAGTGTCATCTTGATGGTTCATCATGACATGCTCAAAGTATGTCAAAGATCTCATCCTCAACTACACACTACATAATACATGTTAGGTCCACATTTGAAAAACATATCATTAGTCCATGTAAACATCACACTTTGTTTAATTAATGGCTTTCTTTTTTATGTGTGAGGAAATATGGTAACTTCCATTTAGTTAAGTAGTTAGCCATGTCTGCAAACCAAGGAGAAACAATTGAAATTGCAAATAGATGTTCATGGAAATATCATCATTGAAACTTTTCTTTTGTACTGAAATGGTTATCCTTGAGATAAAATCTTCCACCATATTTCATTTCCGTGGTTTATCATAAGCTTTTATATTAAATTATTTCAATATAAAATCCACCTTACAATTCTATCATGTACCCAAAGGTTTATTCATTAAATACTTGATAGTAGAATGATCAATATGAACAATTACTTCATATCATGTAATGTAATGGAGAAACTTGTTAATGGCATAAACCACTACAAGAAAATATTTCTTTGTGGTAGTGTAATTCCTTTTAGTAGGGGATAGGTTTTTCCAATATAGTTAGATGGCATAAATTTTCTCTCCTTCCTCTTGTTGTCCAAGCACAACTCTCACTACCTCATTGGAAGCATCTGTTTGTATGTGAAAGGAAGCTTCAATTTGGACCTCTTAAGACTAGGGTATTTTTCAATTTGTCCTTGATGATATCAAAATATTTTTGACATGCTTATGTCCATTCAAATTCAAAGTCTTTTATTAGAAGAGAAAATAATGGAGAAACTAGCTTATTGAAATATGAAATGAATCCTCTATAATACCCAAAATGTCCTAGAAATATTCTTATTTATTTTTTTATTTGTGGGGGATGGAAGTTTTACAATGATTTTGACCTTGTCAGGATCTACTTTGATTCCTTCAGCTGAAACATGGTGGCCTAAAACTATACCTTACTCCATCATGAATAGACATTTCTCATGGTTTAAGGATAACTGATGTTTCTCACACCTAGAGAGTACTTTGTCTAAATTATCAATTTCCTCTTAGAATGTTGCCCCATAAACTGTGAATTCATCCATGTAAATCTCCACATAATCATGAGTGAGATCAGCAAATATTTCTAACATGGATCTTTGAAAAGTAGCAGGAGCATTACATAAGCCAAAAGGTAAGACTCTGTAGGAAAATGTACCCCATGGGAAGGTAAAGGTAGTCTTATCTTGGTCTTTAGGTGCCACCATGATTTGATTATACCCACTAAAACCATCAAGGAATGAGAAATACCTTTTCCAGATAAATTATATAACGCTTGGTTAACAAAATGTAGGAAAAAATAATCTTGATGTGTTTCCTTATTCAACTCCTATAATCCACACAAACCCTCCATTTCCCATTCTTTTTAGGCACTATCACTAATGGAGAAACCCACTGGCTATCTGAAATTGGATAGATGAATCATACCCTAAGAATTTTCTCAATATTTATTTTTACAATATCTCTTAAGGCAAGGTTTATCCTTCTTTTTGTTGTTTCGACTGGTATGGAATCAGTTGTGTAAATGTGGTGTGTAAAAATATTGGGATGAATACCCTTCATGTCATTATATTCCCAAGAAAAATCTTGAGGATGAGAGCATGGAAGCTTGAACAAGGTATTCTCCTCTTGATTAGTCAACCAACTATTGAATGTTAATGTTTTTCTTGAGAAAATTGGTAGTTTCTTGGTGTTTGGGTGGAGAGAATTTACCATAGGGTATTCTCTCAATAATGAATTCAAGGGCATCTATGTGGAATAAATCTATGGATCTCAATAATGTTGCAGAAAGATACTCTTAGTTAGATCTATGTTTTGTGAGAAAGGACATATTATAGGTTGATTGTTTCCATCTATCATGTTGTCTATTATTTCAATTTGTTGTAGCGCATGACTCACACATAGCCCAATGCAAGACTCACTTTCCCAATTCTAGATTTGGTCTAGATGTTCTTGAATTATGACCATAGCTAAAGATGAAACCACATCATCTGCTTCCTTTGGGTCCTTCCACCATTGTTTATCCTCAGTTGTAAAAGGATTTGCACTTTGTTGTATAAATGGATAACTTATTTGAATCATGCTCATTTTTAATGATCATATTTCTTATTCTACAATCAATAAGAACTACAATAATGGCTAACCAAGGGCGTCCTAGGATCAAGGGGTATCCAATTTTCTTATTCTTCATTTTAATGACCATAAAATCTACTAAATAATCTCATGCTTCAATGGTTATGGTCACATCCTCTATGATTCCTTTGGGCTTGGCTACAGATTGGTCATCCATTTGTAACACTATTAAAGTTGATTGTGGTTCAGGAAGAGCCGATGAGGACAATGTCAATAGTCATAACATTAATTGAAACCCATAAGTAAATTAAAACATTTAGAATCTTCACATCTCTAGTACAAACTATAACAATTGGACTCTTAGGGTCACCATATTTTGGAGGGATCATATTCCCTTCCAATATGCTAGCCAATTTTCCATCAACATGGATTATTTTAGGATTTTTTTTTTCCTTCTACCTGGAGTTTTAACTCATAGATCTCTAATAGTTTTATTCAACTCTGGGATATCTCTAAGTGTCTATAACAGAGGGATTATAATACTTAGTTTTATTAATCCTTGAATCAACTCTGAATTTAGTTTCTCGGGGATTATAGTGTTGTGGTTTTCCAAAAGTTTAGATGAAAATGACATATATGCATTCGGTTTAAATGTTTCTTCCATAACAAGGTTGGATCTTGTTTCTTTTAATTTGTCCTTGTCTTTAAGGACTTCTATAATGGGAGATGATAGTTTTGAAGTAACCTTCCATGACCGTAATAGTATATATCTACAGTCCACAAACTTCACCATGGGGTTCTTGTCAGATTCGAAGGTGTATGTCGAGTTACCTTGCCTCACATTCTTTAGATTTTCCATGGTTTGAGCTGGAATTTGTGGTTGAGAAGGTTGTTCATATGGGGTAGTAGTTGTAGGCCCAATTAACAAATCTTGTTTTCCTAGGGTCTCTTGGATTATAATACTATTTCTCGATCCTTGGGGTGCATTCCATTGTTGTTGAAATTGAGGATTAAATTGTTGGAATGGTGGAATGTTTGAGTTTGGAGTCCATGGTTGTGAATAATAGTTTGGTGGTGCATTCCACTGAGGACTCCACTCTGTGGGACTTTTGTACCCAAGGTTGGGGGTATGACCATGGTGTGTTCCATTGGTTTGGAACCCATTGTGTTTTTGGTGCATAGGACTAGTTTTGATTTGATTGAAAATTCCCTCCTTGCCTCTAAGCCACATAATTCAACTCAACTTCATTTTGTGTGTTTTGTAATGTCCCCTTTTAGGACAAGTTAGGAAATAACATAAAATCTAATCACACACTCTTTGGAAAATAATTAATATTCAAACCCCAATTGTTGTAATTTTCTAAAATTCATATATTTGGCTAGAGAAGTTTAAATGAGCTAAAATTTTAGATATTGGGCCACAAAAATATGAATAATAATATGCAAAAAAATATTTCACACAACCAACATGAAATCTTAATTTTTCTCTAAAAATTAGGTCACTCAAACACATTTAGCACATCAAATCAACTCCCAAAAAATTATAAAATTACTTCCTCCTTATTCATCCTAATTAACTAACCCAAATCAAACCTAGAAGATTAGATCTTCATAGTATGACTTCAAATAACCCAATGTCGGAAATAATATAACTCAAAATAGAATTGGAGTATGCCAAAGTGGTGGGTTAGATGTGAGAACTAATTAGAACTCTAATAACATCCAGATCTGATTTTTAATAGAGTTAATTAATTAATAAATCACCTAACAATTGAAACTTAAAAATTATTTTCTAAGAAAATACTTGGAGTTTTGGCATGAAACAAATTACATAAGTAAAGTAGAAATCATGAGCTTTCAAATGAACTAACAAACCGAACTTTCGAGCACTAAACCCACTCAAATATGCCCCTGAAATATGAAAACCATTCGGTAGGGTTAAGGAAAATTAATTAAATAATTTCCATCTCTTTCCTAGCCTCCGAACACACCAAAATATTAGCCCCTTGCTCTGAAATAATTAATAACACATGGCATATTTCATATGTAGCATTTATGGTATCAAAACATGATCAAATCATCACCAATCCAAACCACTATGGTAAAAATAATCACAAGCAATAACAACAGAAATAAAAGGAGCAATACCAATGAGTTTCACACTCTAAACTTGGCGCCAAAATCTGAAATAACTCAAGCAATAATGACAGATCTAAAATTTACTTGAGATTCTTCAATAATGAATCTAAATTAAGCTTACAATGAGAGAGCACAATGCAAGAACTAGGGCATACATCCCAATACTCCAAGCATGGAGTGAAATCAAATGATCAACCAACATAACCCTCTAAAGGAAATGCGACCTCCTTTTATAGAGTTAAGGGGTGCAATATCCAATGACCAACCTTTTCCCTTTTGGAGGGAAAACATAAACTCTCATTATAAAATAAAGTCTCTAATAAACTAAGACTATGTGCACTTTATTATTTTTAATTAAATAATAAAAACAACTAACCTATGTGCACATTAAACTAACTAAAGAGACTCCCACTTGTAGCGCTAGGCATGCCAAGGGGTCACAAAATAGACAATAGACATCTTTGGATCATCTTCAAGCTCAATCCTCAAGCCCATGAGAAGAGAGAATCGATTGAGGGCCTTCAAGTCTTCAATTTCATCAATGTCCCAAGAAGGGGACATTACAATTTTTTTTAAGTGATTCTATAGCAAGGGCAACAATCCAAATTGATCAATGACATTTTTTAGATCACAGAAAAGGCATGTCTATTTTATCTAAGGGACAGTCCTTAAGCCCATGTTTTTTCCTACATCTTAGACAATATATGAACAATGGCTTTGTATTCCTAGCTTTCTCCCTATCCACAATTGTGTTAAGATGGACTAAGAGATCCATTCTTAGATTTGCAATCTCCTCTCTTAGTTTGGATATGTCACCATTGACAATTTTTCCTTTCTGCTTTCGAAGGTTTGGATGAGTCCGGGAGTAGTTCCTACAGAGGTCAATGACATTAGTGAATTCTAAATTGTTTGTATCTCTTTTCCATAAGATTAAAGAATTCTTGTGTGTCTTCATCCAATCCTTTAAGGAATAGATTTTTTAGAAGAGTAATATCAAGACCTATACCACACCTCCTATGAAGGAAGAGGAACCAATCAAGATAGTCCTCAACACTCTCATCCTCCTTTTGTTGTATCC